>JASSUY010028201.1:0-104941 GCA_032466535.1 Forpus xanthops | reverse complement strand
GGATGCTGGGGAGGGACTCTTCATGAGGGACTGTAGTGATAGGACAAGGGGTAACGGGTTCAAACTTAAACAGGGGATGTTCAGATTGGACCTGAGGAAGAAATTCTTGACTGTAAGGGTGGTGAGGCACTGCAATGGGTTGCCCAGGGAAGCTGTGAATACTCCATCGCTGGCGGTGCTCAAGACCAGGTCGGACAGAGCCTTGGGTGACATGGTTTAGTGTGAGGCATCCCTGCCCATGGCAGACGGGTTGGAACTGGATGACCTTACATTCCTTTCCAACCCTAACTATTCTATGTTGGTTCCAATCAGCTTTAAAAGCTTGTCTTGGAATTCAGCAAAAACTCCTGCAAACCACATAGGAGCCAAAAACTGTCCACATAAGTAGATAATACAAATACTGCAAATGATTTTTACTGTAACTGGTTATGCAAAGCTGTTTTGACCATTAATCTACAAAGAAAAGCCACTGCCCTAATATGCCCTTAGGATGCATAAAGGGAAGCAGTTGTTGCATTTTGTTCTGCTCCAGAAAAGAAACAATGCTTTATCATTGTAGTTATCGGCAACAAAATCGTTGAGCTTACTGCTGTGTAACTTATTTCTTAAACTTTTACTGTGATTCAGGATACCTCATACCCCGCAAATAATTCATAAACCACTTCTCTCCATTTGCATTTTTGAATTACTATAGTCACTAGAGTGACTTTTCTGCCTGCACTATGTGCCATTGCTGGTTTTAGGGTGGTGGGGAGGGTTTCTGCTGCGTCACTGACTGTAGCCAAAGTAGTCATATAAACACGATAAGCCTTTGCATTGTTTTTCTCTCCCCTCCTCACAGAGCTGAAAAGCTAAAGCCATTCCATGCATTCACTTCTTGAGGACTTCCTGCCCTCTGGTTTATGATGAGACAACGGAAGAACTACCACGGCAACTGGTCCAGCACTGGCACTTCCTTGCCCTAGGAAGTGATGCTAGATGGGATAAGAGACTTTTCTAGGAATATTCATAGTGGTTTGGATCGTGCCCTCCGTTCCCAGTGTATTTTAGCCACATATGAGTAGCAAAATGTGGTGCTTGGTTCACTTCACACATGTTTTCCCTGCCCTGAGACTCGGTCTGCAGCAACCAGCAGTCCTTTTGCCTTAAAGTAAGAGAAGCGATGAATCCTTTGCTGTGTTTCATCTTACACAGCAGGACACAGGATCCCAGTGTCAGTTAAAAACAAATGATCGCTGCTGCTGGCCGACCGTAAGTGCAATACAAATAAGGTGTCTGCCTAGGAATTCAAATGGTTTCTTTCCAACTTGCCCTCATTATTTGCTATCCCTTCAGAGCAAATGTGAAGCTAAAATGGTATCTGAACAGCTGTTCAAAGGAAGCCATCTGAGTGGTGAGGAATGCTGCTGACAATCTCAGCGTGGTATTTCCTTTACCCCATGGAATACGATTTCGAAAGAGATGAAATACTGCTTTGAAGCGGGAAGAGCTGCAGCAAGTTGCTGTTTGTGTGTGAGGGACTTTGCTCTCCTGCCTGCTGTATCTGGCTGAGGCATTCCTGTTGCAGCGCAGCTCCCCCCAATGCCCTCTGGAGAGACTCATGAAATGGATGGCACCTGCAGTAAAAGGCTTTGCGCAGATGAGTCATTGCCTAATTCAAATGTAGCAATAAGAGTCTGTTATGGGGAAGAATGTGCAAATATTTTTGTCTCTGTTTTCCTTTGCAGCTGCATTTTTTTTCCTTATCTGCAGAAATCCTTCAGCCATTTTAGTTTTTCTTCTCCCTTAACTGTGGAAAAGCAGTATGTTTTGTCAAAGTTGTTCAAACATTACTTTGATGACACTCCCAAGCACTATTTAGATAGGCAAACCAGTCCTACGTAGCTTTTTAGCTTAAGATAATTGGTTCAGAGCAAAGATCTGGCATGATATTTGTCTCTTTAAAAATTATTAAGCCTCTCAAAGCTTCTTAAAAATAACCCCCTCCCCGCCCAACTGATTCATTAATTGGACTAAAATTGTCTCAAAATTAAGGTACTTACTCAAATGGATGAAAAGGCATCTGAATTATGACATCATCCTGCCTATTCTTTCCTGTAAGGGTGGTGAGGCACTGGAATGGGTTGCCCAGGGAAGTTGTGAATGCTCCATCACTGGCAGTGTTCAAGGCCGGGTTGGACATAGCCTTGAGTGGGATGGTTTAGTGAGAGGTATCCCTGCCCATGGCAGGGTGGTTGGAACTGGATGATCTTAAGGTCCTTTCCAACCCTAACTATTCTACGATGCTGCACACTGGTGTTTATACCTTAATATTCTGTGAATCCGGACCTTTCCATAAAGCTATGTTAAGAACCAATGCAGTGACAGACTCAGTCTAGAACCATTTTACATGATGGCCGGGAACATGTCTTCAAGAGGAGACACAAGAAACAAACACTATTTCAAGCATTGCTTCTATCCTGGAAAGTTCTCCTGTCTTCATTCTCATAATACAAAAATGCCCACCTTATTCACCTGAGAACTGTTAAAACTTAGACCCTCAGGTCGGTTTAAGCTTCCAACTTCAGTCCTCACTTCTGGCAAACATTTTACAAGCTAATTGCTTGTTATATAAAAGAATTATTACTTTTGCTATCTTTCAATTAATTGCTTTCAATTTAATTCTAAATACTTATTTAGTATTATTACAAAAAAGACACAAAATGGCATTTACTGTCAGTAATTTCTTTGCTTCCTCCTCCCTCCCCCCTCCCTTTATTTCTTTCTCTTTTGACTGGTGGCTTGATAATTAGTCTTCTTATTGTTTAGAATGGAAGATAAGCACCAGTATTTTGTATAGAAGTCTAATTACTTCTGCAACCTAAACCCCCCATATACATTCTAAAGCGACATGACCAAAACTGCACTCTGTATTATCACAAGATCTATTGTACCACTGAAATACGGTACAGATCTCACATATTGGGTATTATCCAATCACCTTTCTTGTGGAGTTCTTGGAAATTTTACTCAGTTTTCTCTTTTATGGGATTTTCAAATGTTGCAACCCAATTATGTGTCCCATTTTCCACAGCCCACAAATATTAGGACAATGCCAGGTTGTCAGTTTCCGAACAGAAAACGCTGAACTGATGAACTGGTGACAACTGATTCCTGTCTACGTACCTTTCTATTACTATTTTTTGGTGCTTAAATCTCTTTTAGCTTGAGATTAAAAGCCTGTCTCAGAACTCCAATCATTTTAAAATTCATGCTTCTGCAATGAAGAAACCATCAAACCACTGCCTTGCTACTAAAAAGCAAAATACTATCTACATGTACATCTATCGCAGCTTCAGTTTCAGTGTATATGCAGCAAGCAAGAAAGGAAGAAGTAATCTACAATTAAACTAAGAAAATAAATTGTCTTTATACATCACCCTGAACCACCGAACAAGTAATGTTTGGAATGCTCTCTCAAAATCTATCAGTCTGTGCTCCTTAATAAATCAGAGGTTACTACTTAAAGCGGAAATCTCAGGTTTGCTTGCTCTGGTAGGGGGCAGAAGACGGCCGATGCCACTTTCTCATTAGCAGCTAGTTCAGAAATTGAGGTAAAAGAATAACTGAAAGTTTAATTGTTCATCACTGAAAAAGCCTCTTTCTTGGAGGAGTTTCAATTCCTGCTTTTCCTTCCTTTTTTGGTTTTATTCTTTCCCTCTAATCTCAGGTAGCACCTAAAACACTTTGAAGTAAAATAACAAGAGGACATAAATCGGCCATTTCAACAGACACTGAACCTTAAACGGTTTTGATGGCTGTACTTGAATGAAAATTCCTTGTAGCCATAATTCTACTAGCAACAACATTAGTAAAATGGTAATAAATATAATAAGAAAGCAAGCTACATTAAAACAGTGACCCATTTAATTACAGGATCATCAATACTGTAGATAGCATTAGCTTGGGGTCCTACATCTCTCCTGATACTGAATTATTTAACAAGTCTTCTAGGATTGTTAATGGGGTGTGATTATGTACAAGCATGTAAGAATGAAAACACTGTCTGCCCTAAAGAACTTCTAATGTACACATAGGAGGAGGGACAAGAGGTAGCTACAGGCGAGAGAAAAAAAGGTGACAAGACAGGATTCAGCAGTGCAAGGGACAGTAGTCAATAGAATGCCAGCTTTACAATGAACTGAACCTGATACGAGTTTGTTTTCCATGTTTGGGAAAACGGGAAATCCTTGTTTAATTCCAGCTGTGTTAACAGCTGCCCTACTGGCACCAATGTTTTAGCTCTGCTAAGTACCTGTATACAGTACACGCTATTATGGATCAAATTGTAACAATTTCCACAAAATACAGACTTAGGCCCTTAATTTCCCAACACATACTTGAGTACTTCTGTGCACATGAACAGTTATAAGCACCAGGGTTACTCAGCTGAACAAAAATTAATACATGCATACCTATATAAACATGTATCTGCAATTGAGTACCTTAAGGTAGATTTGAACAATTCCCCTGACAGCTCAATCCTCTATTCCATCAGTAATTACAAGCTTTTAGCTCACCAAATTTCCTCCTTTGATTTTTATAGGTTACACCCTCCTCTTGTTCTTTAGAACCATCAGAACTGTTGTAGATAAAATAAAAATAGATAAATTCTACATAGGCAGGACTGAGTTAAACAAAACTCACTGAAGTCTGTTAAATCTTTCTGAAACAGGTGGTTGATTTATTAACATAGAGCACTGGGAAGCTATGTCCAGAACTAAAAGGCAGGTCTGCCTGGTTATGTATGTAACAGCAAAAATCCTTATCTTCTAAGCGTTGCCTGCTGGGTTTTAAGACAACTCTGAGTGACAGACAGAGCCATGTTTGGTTTTGAACAAGAAGCATTGTCCCTGCATGGTCATCATATACCACCACATTCTCCAGTACAAATCACATGTTTTTTCACTACAGGGGGAAAACTGAAAGGTGTTGGTCCAAGAACATGGAAGGCCTATTTATTTGTTTTTAATTTGCAAAGCAGAGTGAGGTCTAAGGCAAACCTGATTTAGTCCACTGCACACATTAGCAAGCTTCACAGATCTGGTCAGAGGGATCAACCTCACCCAAAGGATAAAGACCCTCAATCCCTCTGGGCAGCTTAAATAAAGTAATCATATAATCAATCATTTTTAGGAAAGGACAAGAATAAATCTCCACTGACTTCCATCTAAAATGAATAATCACTTTACAGCTTGCCCTGAAACAAGAGATTTTAAAGCTGATTCCGAATGACATGTTATAACGTTTAATGTCTCTCCTCATTCTATTGATGAGGTGACAATACCCTTGACTACACACACACATCAGTGCTTGAGGGTATTCTGAGTGGCTACTATCTAAACTCAAAAAACCAAGAGGGAAAGTCAGTGTGAAATGTTTCTTTTGTCACTGAGCCAGGGTGTATGGTTACTGTCTTCTTGCCTAATAAGCATAACAATGACTGGAAGCCCAGAAACCCCCAAAAGCCAACCCCAAAGGTCCTGAAACACAGCAGAGACCTCCTGCTGTTTTGAGTCAGGAGGCTATACTCAGTAAACAGTGGCTCATCTGCAGTTAGTGCTTTTTAGCAACACTGCTGGAGTGCCAAAGTCCTACAATGAAATGGATTTTGAGTGCTCAACTCCACATGCCACAGATCTTCCCCATTTTCAGACAGTGCCAGGCACATTGCCTGTGATCTGAACTCCTGATATTCAAACCCTGGCACAGAAGCCTTGGAAAAGCCCTGCAAAGGGAGACTCATCTGCAAAGCTGAAGTACATTGGTTCTGCCTGAATAGCTGTTTCTTCCATCTCAAAGATGCTGGTTCCCACACGAACACCCCTCCTGGATGTATGAAATGTGGAAGGTAGCCTTTTATCTGTTCTGACATTTTCACACAGCTCTACAAATTGTCTCCTACCTCCACAGGATAAGAGTGGCAGGACAATCGTTGTGCTGTCAGCCTGGGCATGATACCCATTGAGATAGATGCACTGCCAGTCAGATTCATCCATCACTATACAGAAATATTGTCCCTTGGAAACTCAGAAACCGCTGCAGTGCTCTTCTGTTTCCAAACTACAGGATAAAGTAAAAGATAGTTACTAATATTTAATAAAAGTAACTTGGCATCCAAGAGAAATAAAATTAAATGAGATAGGATGCAAGGTAGAATTAATAATGTATTGGAAATAAAATAAATTGCCTATAAGGACACAGAAGTTTGAAAACAAAGTCTGTAATTGTTGTTCAATAACCGTAATGAAAATTACCATACTTGATGAAAACCATCATGTCAAGCAGTTATTCCAAGATAGCTTTTTCTCCAGCAACCTTCCTTTCCCATTTTACCTCTTAAGTTTTCAATCCTCTTGGCAGGACTGAGCCATGAGCTCAATTTCTGTCTAGCTTATGAACTCCACGTAGGTGCTACTGTGCTGTTGGGGTTACGGCACTTCATTTGGAAACCAGTGAGACTCGACCCACTCTTGCAGTTTTACTTCAAAATGGGTTAATCTAGAGGTGAAGAAAGTCTTTAGGTTTTTCTTAGCTACAAACTAGACACGGTGTGTAGCACTGACTAATGTTAAAAACTGTATTTTTGGGGTGAGTAACAGAGTCTTGTGGTAACACAGAAAGGTTGCAGAAGATTGTTGACCTGCATCGGCCAGCTTTGGAGAGGAGGAGGAAAATTCATCTTAAACTCCTGCCATGCCTGAGAACAACAGGGCCAGCACTGTCGTTTGGTTCTGTGCAGTATGCATGACTGTGAGCCTGCCTCCCTGATATAACGGTATCTCCAAATAATGAGCATCTTAGCTCATGTGATAAGAGCGTGTCTTCCTCTAGTGCCTTTAAGCCCTGAATTCATTCCCTGCAGACCACTTTCCTATTTTACGTAACAGCAAGCTACACATAAAATAATCATGAATACAAAATGACCTAAATATCTCAACATGCTCAAATTGTGGTTTTAATAAATGATTTTAAACCTTCACACGTACCTTTATATATAACTCCATTTTCAGACTTCATAAAAGAAAACAGTTTTTAAGAAAAGAAAGAGACAGTTTACCAATATACACCCACAATAGTAATAAATCCCACTTAGTTTTCTGGAGCTTGAAACTATTAGACTGAACTGAGGTAATCAGATTTACCTTTGCTTTAAGTACACAGTTCTAGAAGACAGACTGTGCCTTCCTACAGAGCTGTTGTGTTAAGGCAAAATTAAAGGGTGAGAAGATGCAATTGCCTCAGAAAGGTAATTTCTTTTGGCATACCCCACATAGCCTTGAGGTCCCCAGTGCTCTCAAGGCTGTGTTCTCCTGATGCAACTCAGCATCCCGGTGTGGTCCTGGGGGGAGCCTTAGCTCCCATGGTCCCTATATCAGACAGGTATAGAGGGAAGCCCTTGGTTGGGCAAGCAGCAATAACATTTAGTTTGAATGCCCTCCCACACAAGGGAACTTCTGGCTTCTTTAGACTGGAACTTCTCTCCCCTCTGACCATGACCTGGATTCACTGCTACAAGCTTCCTTTCCTACACCTAAATGTACATCAGGACTTCTTTCTCATTGCATACTCAAAACTCTTTTCATCTTTTCTTCATTTACTCTCTTAATTACCTTTTTGAGGAGCCAGAACAGAGACTGGAACTCCTTTGCCTCTACATTATTCAAGAACTGGGGAATTTGGGGTAAAAAAACAAACAAACAAACAAACAAACAAAAACAAATAACCCACTACACAAACACATTCTTAAAGCGAATGGTGCTGTTGCACTCCTCCTTTAAAATGCATCTGCCACAGAAATCATTTCTATTTTTCATGCAGAAAGCAATGCCTTGATTATCAGTGGGAGAGCACAGAGCCTTGTGAGACCAGAGAGCTGAGGACAAGCCTGTCTTCCGTGGGTAAAGGCCCAGTGAATATATCCAGCAAAGGAAATCTATAACTCACTGGCTTTGTCCAACAGACAAAATGGTGCTAGAGCTGCTGAAAGACGTGATCCAATGTAACTGGGAATGCTGACAGCATCAGAGAAACGCCTAGAGTAAAAGGTCTTCAGGCTGAGGCCATCAGCTGCACCAGCCTTGAGGAGACATTTGAGTTGTGGTCCAAGTACAGCTGGCATAATAACCACTTCATCCCCCTGGAATGATAAATTGGAGTTGCCTAAAATCCAGGGTTCCTGAGCACAGAGTGCAAATTCTGATTAGGTGAGATCTTCTAGCAAAAGGTGGCAGCTAACAAACTCCTGAATGTCTGTCAAATGGAAGAATACTGACATGGAATTAATAGTCAATGAACTCTGGCTCAGGGGAAAAACCTTCCCACTGCAGTTCTTCCAAATCAGCATTTTACTCTTTTTCCCCACCTTCTCCACAACCTTCCTCTTCCCTTGTCCTGCAAAGTTCTGTCTGTTGCCATCAACGCTGATGATGAGCAGTACAGTATCATTCACTGATTCTAGTTTAATTTCTCAGATTTCCTGTTGGGTGCTCCACTCAGCATCACTTAATTCTTTCCATACTTGTAGGCTGGAATCAATCGAGACTAAACTTTTCTCTACCCAGAAATGCCCAGCAATAAGCTGACATTTTAACTTAAGGAAGTTCATTTTCTTGTTTTATAGGCCTAAGTAGAGATGCACACTGAAATCCAAGCATCTATTCCCACTTGCCCATTTTTCACAGGCGTGCATACTACATCATTCCCACCCAATTATTAATTTGTAAAGAAGAAATAGAGAGGTGAGCACTGCTATACTCAAGATGAATATGAAAGGGAAAAAAACACCCATTAACAAGTATAATTACATTGATAATGCCTTCAACAACAAGCAGGAGCTATCAGCATTCAGCAAACAACTCATTCTTACCTAGGCAGCAAAATTCCCCTGAGGCTGCTCTTTCTGTTCCTCAGAGCCTTCAGGAACAAAGACTTCCCCAAGGCAGGAATTCTGGCCACACCAGTCTCCTTTAAGCTTTCTGTTTCTCTTCCTCACCTCATCAACAGTACTGCATCTCTTTCTCTAGCTGATGCTAATTAAAAACTTGGGAAACATTCTGTCATCATCGAAGCAGCTGATTCAGCAGATGAATGATTCAGCTTCATAAAACTTTCATCAGGAAATAAGCTTGTTCATAGGGGGTTCCATGTCTCTTCAGCTGAAGAACTACACTCCCTTTGTGTTCCTTCCATTTCCTGTTCCCTCCTGCATAGCTTCCAGCCAGTCGCTCCTGTTCCTTATCCCATCTATGAGCCTGGGGTCTGCATGGTGAGCCAAATGGCAGAGAGTCTCACGTGATTTACAAAACCCAAGGTTGAACAGCAGCTTTAAACTTCTGCTTGTAAATGTGTACTCTTGCAGGGGCCCAGTCTGCAGAGTGCAACACCCCAAAGCCCTTACACCTGCCTGGTAACCACCAAAGACCACACGCAGGAACAGGAATAAGGCTACTGTAAAGTTTTATTGTATTAATGGCAGTCTCATCACAAATACTCTGTTCACTTCCCCTTCTTAAGAAACTGCACTGGAAACAGATATATGTTTAGAGATGAACAATGAAAATTATCACAGGCACGGGAGGACTTTTGCTATTTAGTTTACAGGGGAGTTATTTTCAGGCTATAACTAAAGTCTGCTCTTTCCCAAATCTCAGCATTATGTTACTGGGGAGCTTATCCTTTATGAAAAGCTAATACCTGCCTCTCCAGCATCTGAACCCATCTATGCTGCATAAGTCATTTGATTGCTTTGACTTAATACAGCAATTTCTGTGTGACTGCATGTTAGCAATTTGAGGACTGATTTTTATCTTGAGCCTGATACAGAAGAGACACGGAGGCATATCTCTAACATAATGCACATATATGTACCTGCCTGTCCCCTGGTAGGTTATTCATTTGTTAGTGCATTACAACGGGAATGTTTCTCTTTTTTAGCTACAGAATACTGCACTTTGATTACATTAAAAAAAATCTGACATCATTCTTACCATTACTCTGTACTTCATTTAACCAAGAATATGCACGTATGTACAGACACATTTTATCACACAAAGGCACTAATAAATACCAATAGGATGTTTGTCAAACCTCAGATTAACATAAAACCAACATTGCAAACACCTGATTCTGCCAACCCACTGGCACAGCCTCCACATCTCTAAGTGTCCTGCCTAAAAAGGCATCGCTAAAGAGTACATTAGTGGGAAGAAATAGGTAAAAATAAGCTACAGATTACAGAAGCAGAAACAGAAGAGACAGCAGACATCACAGTGAAAACCTTGCTGACACTCAAGGGAATCATCCACATAAATTATACTTAAAAACTAAGGGTAGAATTGCCTTCTTAGAAAGGAGACGTCTCACATACATTGTGGTTGGTCTCTGCTAGACACAGGAAAATTACAACAACTTCCCTGAGTGAATTCCCACTTCAGAACAACAATTACATAGCAGGTTTAGAAATATCCATCTCTGTTAATGTATTTTGTATAAGCAATCAGTATCAGTTGCCTACGCTTGAAAACGACATTCAAAATGCTTTCCAAAACCTCTGCAAGCAGTGGCAACCTACAGAGAAAGCAGCTGTGGTGCATGCAGAAGATGAGGAGTGCTGCCAGGTTCTCTTACTAGGCTTCTACAGAGGCCTGAATGTTAGTGAGATTTAGGTTTAAATCCATACTTATGCAAAAAGGTGTGGTTTTAATTACAGACTAACATCTGTATTTGGACACAAACCTCTTCTTACTCAGTCATTAGGTTGGCTGTTGTAACTGCAAAACAGTACCACCTCCCAAGTGAGCAGCATACAAACCCTGAATCCCCTCATTGCTTCAAGAAAGGGTAGAGGACTTACAGAGGTTTTGAACCTCAGCTGCAACAGCAACAGCTCCTCTTACTACCAGTTTTCCCTTGAAATAAGGCAACAGAGGAGTACCTGTATTAATTTAATTAAATTACTCGAGTGACAGTCATAATGAAGACCATGAGTTTAGTGAAAGGGCACACAACTTCTCCAAGGTATGGCAGCAGAGGGTGACAGAAATGGAACCCAAACACTGTTTTCACACTTTTTCAAACAATACAAAAGGTTTTAACTTGGAAGGTAAAAGCTCAAAGTTAATGCAAAATGGATATTTAGCTTTTCTCTGCTCCACTAGAAGTACACTTACTTTCTCTGTGTGCTGTCATCTACATTTCTGAAAGGTGAAACAGAAGCAGGAGGTAGGAAATCAAATGTAGTAATTACTAACTAGTTACATTTGAAGGCATTAGTCTAGAAAATGAGCTTGCAGGGAATGGAGTGGGGAGGGACAGTATAGTTCAAGATGAGTAGAGACTTTTGGTTTACAGGACAGACAACAGCAAATATAACAGGTCAATGTATTACTTCTGAAACATCTATGATGCTGCTCAGCACTCACATGAAAACTGCTTTGTGGAAAGATCCTGGCAGTAGCTTCGGTTGAAAAGGCAGAGAGAGAGAGGAGTATCGTACCAAGGAATAAAATCTTGTCATTTCCACTGAGAAGGTCAGTTCATGATGGGTCAATGTGTGGTTTGATCAAGGCTTGCCCTCCATCCAGCCCACACTGGTATTTACAGGAGCCAGGTGAGATGTATCTGTGGGAAATTCCATAGGCCTAAACCAGCTAATGTGACTGAGGTTTGTGTGATAAAAATATTGATCCCTGTCACTCAGAAAACTGTTTCACTCTAGGGCTGTTTGCCAGGTGCCACCAGACCCAGATAAAGTTCATAAGAACTTATTATGGATTTTATTCTGTTGTGTCAGTAACCAGTTACGGGAAAACAACAATGTAAACTAAGATCTCTTAAAAAACCCTATAGTGTAAATAAGGGCAAGGAAGAAGTTATGAAATCATATACCTCTACCGAAAATGTCATATTGGTGGTTTTATGCATTAGTTGGCACGAGTGCAGGAATATCTATGACAAGCAAAAAAGAATATATTTAGCCACCTTTGTTTGAAATATATGGGTCCCCACCAGGACTGCTCTGCTTTGTATGTCTTGGTGCACTAAGACCACATCTCAGTCCTGTGAAGCACAGTTCTGTCAAAGCATGTTATGATTAGTTGAGTAAGGAAGTGGGAGTATTTCATGCACGTTGCAGCTGGAGTCAGTTCTTCATTAGAACAAAGCTCATAATTCTTGCATGTACACTTGCTGTCAGAATTCAGCCTCAAAATATGATGACTATCATGTCTGAATGCTAATCAGCAAGAGTCTGAGTCACGGATGATTTGAAAGGGTATAGCAGGTGAAAGAAACTGAAACAATAAATGTTATACTAATAGGATTTTGCCTGGTTTTTTTTTTTTTTGGTTTGGGGGTTTGTGGGGTTTTTTAGCTCTGAAAGCATTTTGAAAAGGAAATAACAGCCGCAGCTTTACAGCCTGACCTCACACCTGAGGATGCTCTTGGTAGATGCCAATGACAAAAATGCAGTCTGCTTTATCACCATTGCACAAACCAGATAATTTCATGTATTCTACAGAGGAATTCAAGCCTAAAGTCCAGAGTTTAAAATTGCTTTAAATATTAGATTTTATAAGAGAGCCTGGAGTAGAATCTCCAAATGTGGAAGCCAATGGCCTTGGCAGCAGTTTAGTCATGTTCCTGCTTTTTGTAGGCACTGTGCTCCTTTTTGATAACCTGCAGGACTTTTAACTTTGCTTTGCTCTTGCTGTGGAAGCTCAGCAAGATCTCTCAGAAAGTCTGGGGTCAGCAACTGACTTGGGAACAGTTCTGGTATGCAGCCTCAGAGGAGACACTAATTACAGATGATGCAGCAATCTGGAGACAGTATTTTATTTCCTATCTTGCCAAAGTAATGCAAGAATTAATTAAAGTCTGAAAACCAATAGGAGATCCTAGGGCCGACTGTCCTATGCAAGCACTAATGATTTATCTTGTCTCTTTTTGACCATGTGTACATAGGCAGTTAGATGTTCTTCCAGAAAAAACTAATCTTGTCAGAACTATAGGCTCGAGCTCTTCCTTATCACCTCATGTCATGGCTTTCAGTATAAAGCAAAACTAGCTGAAATTGGCATAGATGTCCTGCTATCATTTTCTTGATTCTTTTCCACGTCTTAGAAAATGTATATAAATTTATCCCCTACATTCTTTAAAAATCATACTTGCTCAATCCTTTTCCAATTTCTATTGTCAGATTTCATTTCCTAATGTAGAATTAAATGGTTAGTGAATTTAGACACACATTCCATCTCCTACAGTAAAGCATTTCCACTGCGCCAGAAGGTATGGCCACCGAAATTGTCTGGAGGCTGATCCATTTAAACGTCGGTAGGGTGAAATAAAAGGAATTTCACTTCTTGCTCCACAGGAGCTGCAAGCCATAAAAGAAAGAAGGAATGACAAGGTGATGGCAGAGATGTTTGTCATTCTTGCGAGCAAAGTTGGAAATTCTGTACCCAGCAAATGACTCTAGCTTGGGGTATCTACTGTTGGTCTGCTGCAATCTCTAGATCTATAGGTGGCTACCAGGATGAACTGGGAAAATGGCAAAATGGCTCTAGAAACCATAGTTACTATTTAAGATATCGATTTGCCACTGGACTACACTAAATTGTAAATTAAAGCATAGAATCATAGAATAGTTAGGGATGGAAAGGACCTTAAGATCATCTAGTTCCAACCCCCCTGCTCTGGGCAGGGACACCTCCCAGTAAACCATTGTCTTACACCTTATCTTTGGCAATGCCACCACTTCAAAAAGACAGCTCATCATCTGATAAAACCTACATTTAAACCCACACCCTTGTGGATAGCCAATGCCTTTCTACATGCGCTCTTCTGGAAGCCTACTGAGGTCAATACGAAAAGCTATCTCAGTATGTACTCAAGAAAATTGGATCACAGTCTTTCCTTACAGTACTGATTCAGACAAAGTCTGCTTTGCATGCTAATGCAATCTCTGGAAAACAGCCTAGCATATAATTTCAGCGCAACTCTGGAATCTCAGGAACACTGACTAAGTCTTTAAAGAGAAAATCAAGAGAGGAAAGAAAAGGGGCATGACAGTTTCATATATCAAAACTGTGATCTGTGGGCCAAAAATATGTTACCTTGGAAACAATGTATGAGAAGAGTGAAGTCTGAAATGCACAGGTCCCTGACTGTTAAACAAAAAAAAGTCAAAACTGTGGCCAAAAGACCATAAATGGATCAATTCATGTGTTGAAGGCAAGTCACAAACAGCCACTTCCCTTCTAGATGTAATTCTCTTAATGAATGAGCAGAAACCACCCACAATGTCTGTTCTCTGGCTGCCTGCTATACTGCTGTCCTCCTCCTCAGCTTTAGGTTGTACTATTGTAATGGTTTAAACCCAGCTGGTAACTCAGCACCATGCAGCCGCTTGCTCACCACCCCCACTGGGCAGGATGAGGCAGAGGATCGAAAGACTGTAAACCCCATGGGTTGAGATAAAAACAGTCCAATAACTAAAGCATAATATAAAACTACTACTATTACCTCTAGTAATAATAACAGTAAGGGAAATAACAAGGTGACAGAATATAAAACAAAGGGGAAAGGAAAAAAACAGGCCCTCAATGAACACAACACAATTGCTCACCACCCGTTGATTGATACCCAGCCCAAACCGAGCAGCGGTAGGTCCCTTCCTGGTAGCTCCCCCCACTTTATATACTGGGCATGACATGCCATGGTGTGGAATATCCCTTTGGCTAGTTCAGATCAGCTGCTCTGGCTGCGCTCACTCCCAACCTCTTGCATCCCTCCTCACTGGCAGAGCATGAGAAACTAAGTCCTTGAGTTAGAAAAACATTGGTGTGTTATCAACATTATTCTCAGATTAAAGCCAAAACACAGCACTGCACCAGCTACCAGGAAGAAAATTAACTCTATTGTAGCTGAAACCAGGATAGACATCAATGCTGAGGCTGCCTGCTATAAACGCAACAAATTCCCTCTGTTATCTTTGAAGCACAGCAAGAACGATTATTATGACCAAAATATGTAACTTAGCAAAAAAAGACATGAGAGAAGTAAAACATCTCATGCTTGCTTTTAACAGAAGACTAAAATCACAGGTAAATTTGTATCATTTGTTGAAGTCATGGACTCTGAAGTTTTACAAAAATACTCCCAATTTATCTGAACCCTATTCTTCTCAAGGGAAAAATACCGTTATCTCTGTTCTAAAGATACACCTAAAGATAAATCCAGAGAAAATCAAGGCAGCTTGAGACTTACTCAGGGCCACAGAGGAACTCTACGTCAGAAGGAACTTATGTCTAAATGGTGCCAAAGCCCTATGAAGATACTGTTAGGTTAAAATTTCCCTCTTCCAGAGAATTGCAAGATACGCTACCCACAATGAACAGCATCCAGCTCACAGACATTCATTTAATGATAGTTTAAAGCATTAGCTGCGGTCTTACGATAGCTCTTATTATAAAAACACTACTGTGCAGAAGGAATCCCAGAAATGACATTCGATCATAGCTGAATGTCACAACGAAGTTCTGTTCATTTTTGCCCAGCGGAAAGGCATTTGAAACAAGATTTTTTGATGGCCACCTAGAGGTTTAACCAAATGATCTCCTTTGAGTCTTGTGTCATGATTTTCACCCTCAGCATCTCAAATTACTTGGGGCAGAGGCAATATGTAAACTAGATCAGTAGAATGCCAGAGGATAAATGGAAAGACTACTGGAGATGCTTAGGTGCTCCAGTCTGCAGACCTCATCGTCACCTCTGTCCTCCTGAGGATGTGGGGAGTCAAGGGGGAGCGGCCGGTGACTGAAGCAGTCCGGGAGCATGGCCCCAGGGATCAGGAGGAGGGGAAGGAAGCGGCAGAGCAGACGAGCCCTGCGGCCGAACCCAACTCCACCGCAGCCGAAAGAGTTCCTCGGCAGCCGCTCGCAGAGCCCCGTGAGCCCGAGCAGCAGGAGGATGCAGGAGATCATGGAGCACTTCCCAGGGAGGCAGAGGAGGGAGATCGGGACTCAGACAAAGCGCAGCTGTTGGTGAGAGAGGTGGCAAGGACAGCAGCTACAGCAGCCCCGGTAACAAGTACAGCAGCCTCATTTGAGAGCTCTGAAGGGTTTGAATGGCCTTTGGGTACCCTTGAGACCTGCCTGCTGATCGTGATGGGGATCACCATGTTGGTATGTGTACAGAGCGTTTTACCCACAACCATTTTGCCTGGTCCTGAGAGTTAAGCAGAGTGGGGTGTGGGCCTTGTCTGGGGTTAGAAGATGATGTAGGATGACCAAGAGATTTTCCCCAAGCCTGGACAGTGAGGAGTGCCATGGTGTGTGGGACAATACGGGCGAGTATGCAGTCCACTGGGCCCCTCCAGTGCTTCGGAAGGATCAGAGATGGAAGGCAGCTGTATGGAGTCCTCGATGACAAGCTGCAGAAACTGCTGGAGGGGAGGGTGAATTACTTTGAGCCTTTACTTTGGTGGGCCCATGACACCTCAGGCCATCAGGGCAGAGATGCAGTAAACAGATAGATTCATGATTGAGAGGTGGACTTAGCAATGACCACTATTGCCCAGGGTATTCCCTCTCAGTGTGTGCGTGTGTATGAATGTATATATATACACATGTGATGCTACATTGAAAATGTGGGTTCTGAGCGTGACATGTCCTGAGTTCAGCAGCAGCAGTCATTTCTTTCCTTCTTGGTAGCTGCTATAGAGCTGTGTTTTTGACTTTCGGCCTGGGAACTGCGCTGATAACACGCATGTTATCAGTTAGTACTTGGTAATGTTTTGGTGTGACCAAGGACTTTCTGAGTCTCATCCTCTGCCAGGGAGGGGAAGCCAGGAGGAAGCAGAGACAGGACACCTGACCCAAACTGACCAAAGAGGTATTCCATACCACAGCACGTCATGGCCAAGATGTGAAACTGGGGGCAGGGACCCAGAAGGGTTGAGGTTCGCTGCTGGGTCGGGCTTGGTATTGGATGGTGAGCAGTTGTAGTCTGTTCCCTTGTATTTTCCTTATCATCATTATTGGTGGTAGCAGCAGTGGTTTGTGTTATACCTTTGTTACTGAACTGTTCTTATCTCAACCTGTGGGAGTTATATTCTTTCGATTCTCCTCCCCATCCCCCGGGAGCTGGGGGAAGAAAGAGGAGAGAGTGAGTGAGCAAACTGCGTGAGTTACGGCTTAAACCACGACATGGTCTTGCCACCTGCCCTAGCCTGACATGGAGTGTTAGCCTCACACAGAAGAAATTAAGTTTTGTAGAAAAGAGTGGTGGGTAAGTGATCCAAGTGCCTTACAGATAATATTTCTACGAGCCTTCTCCAGGACTCACCAGTCCTCTTCTCCAACGTTAATGAAGCAATGGAAAACATACAAAAAAGGCCTTTGAGTCAGGCTGTGCACTGGCACAAAATCTAAACAGGTATTTAGAATAACTAGAGGATATAAGTAAAATCAGGTCCTCAATACAGAGCACCAGAAGGTATATTTTTATACAGCAACAGTTCTATCTTTAATGGCAGCTGATTCATCTTCCTCCAGACATGAAGACCTGAAGAGAACGGTTAACCTTTTTTCCACAGTTTGAAAGAACAACCCAAAAGTAGTTCTGCATCCCACAGCCTGAAAGGGATGAAGTTTTGCAGGCTTTCCAAAGCAGACCATTTTAGCTTCAGGCTGTTGAGTGAGGCTTGGAAATGGAAGAGCCCCAGACTGACAGCAGTAAGTGAAAAGGACATGCTCTAGTTCTCTTGAGGCACCATGGGGCATGCCAGTTTTTTTTCTGTTTTACTTTTTCAAAGCTGCTGTAAGAAGCAAATGCTGTAAAAGAAATGTTCTATGAAAGGAAGACTTCTTTTCCCACATTGAAGTGCAAATTAAACTTTGCTCCACACTGGCACTTTTTAGCAAGGTGTAAGGAATGCCCAACCAAGCAGGCAAAGGACTGAACATTACTGAGGGCTTTAAATGTGTTTCACAAGTCCCATATGGTGAGAAAAGCTCTCCTGACAACACATGTAAGAGCCAGATGATGAAAGAAATAAGTACAGATAGGATGTCTGATCCTGCAGTTCTCCCATGGGAAAAAATCCCTTTGAAGTCCACAGGAATTTGAACAAGGACTGCAGCTTCTATCACTTTTCTGACATCCTCTATCATGCATCTAATTTAAAAGCACAATTTCCATCTGAAAGGCTAATTCTCATCTTTCTTCCCCTCCTTATACCATTTTCTTCTTTAGCAGCTATTTTTAGCCTAATTCAGCTGCCTATGTGATGTAACCAGATCATTCAGCACCTGTTATTCAATTATTAAAGTGAAAACTATGCAGAGAAATGTGTTATAATTTAAAGACAGCATTTATACATCTAAAGTTAAACGACCTAGACTGATACTCATCTTGGGAACTGCTCCTGAGATCCTACCAGCCCACACCCCAAAAGATATCATAGCAAACTGAATGCAGTTATCAGTCTGTGACTCGAGTTGTCATCCTGGGTGCACATGAGTTGAGCTCTGTTACTATGCCTGCTGAAAGGGATATCAACATGTTGCAGATACCAGCACAAGACTTGAAACAGGAGACCAGATTTTTGTGCAAACACTAGTCCAGTGGGCAGTTCTGAGGATCCCTATCTCATCTGCTCCTCTTATAAGACAGAAAAAGGGACACCAAGTTTATGCATCTTGATGTATTCAGAGACGATCTTGGTATTGTGCTTCCCAGACTCATCAGGATTTGGGGGAGCATGGACTTTCTCTACTGCCACTACTTTCAGCATATCCATCCAGAAGTGGATTTTGTAATCTTAGAATCTGCAACATCTAACACTGAAGACTGTAGTGCAGAGTATAGGAGGAGGTGACAGTAAAGCAAGAATTGTTAATATTCTAACTGGAAATTTAGGCAGCCAATTTCTTCTGTGGATCTACCCTGTCATAAAACAGAGTTCTTCAGGAAACACTCTATTTGTTCTACTCTAACTGGCTTATGGAAGGAAGGCCAAGGTCCTCAAACCAGGTTATCTCCACATATCAGGGTAGAGTGCATTGGATATTTTTAACCCAAATGTTGATGTTGTATTGACTACATTAAATCAAAGAACAAATAAAAGCATGTTCCTTCCTGAATTAAAAAATTACTACATATATGCCAATTCAAAAAGCCATCCATTTTCTACTGTCAATATTAAAAGCAACACTGTAAAGGGAATGCACGTTCCTTAAAAGTAAAATTTGAAAGGATACCCCAGAACTACCAGATCAGATTCAACACATCCCTTTCTACTACAAAATTTGGGTGCAGGGTTGTGGAAGGGTGTTTTGCCTTTTTAGTTACTTTTATTATTACCACTGTTGTTTTTATTAACGCTCTTTATCTATTTTTAGGTCTTAGGCTGGCAAAAAAAACCTGCCCTGTATTTGTTTAAACACTGTCTGTGCCCTGAGAAGACTATAAACATGACAATCAACATCCCACTTCTCATTTGCAGTTCTCCCCATGTGCTCAGCAGAAAGGTGTCAAATCAGCTTTTAAATGGAAAGGACAAAAGGTACACGTATTGAGTGTGCCTGTAACTTTTCTCTCTTACCTACGACTTGTTTCCCCTAAAAGTTTCCAGATTTATGGGTGAAACATAACAACCAGCAACTGTACTCCGAGTTTCTAGTGCTTGATGAAATGGAGGCTTTTGATAGATACTTACTTAATACTTCTTGTAGTATATCTGTAATTATGAGAAGGGACATCAAGTGCTGAAGACACTGTTCTGCCAGCTTTACTTAATGATAGATTGGAAACGCTTCCCCAGATGACTAGGTAGTGTGTTGTATCAAAACACACACAAAAGAGTATGAGGTAAATTTAGCAATTTTGCTAAAATGCCAATCAAACTTGCCTTGCCAGTTTATTCCCATACTGTAGAATATAAACATGAATCAGAATCAGGCAGGTCAGTCTAACACGCAGGTTCCTACTGTATAAAAAGTATAGGATGTCCTCACTGACTAACTGTTGAAATTGCCTAATTTTCAGAATGTGTTGGAAAACAGATTAATATTGAGCACGATTTAAATGACATTTCAGTATACAATGCAAACAGCATGATACCTCAATAAATCAGCAACTGCATATTCAAAACTAATAAAATGTTCTTTTTTAGTAAAAGCTGTCATTTTCTGAAGCTATTATAGACTATTAAAATAATGCTGATGCCTGATTTCATTCAGTCTTCCTGTTGAAGGTTTTATGTTTGACTTTTAAGGTAGGCATTTTAAAGACTTTTAGAAAGCAACTGAAGTATTCTGAACACACTAAATGTGCTCATTATTTAAAACTGAACATTATTTTACTCCTCAAGATTTGCTAGGAAACATAGGCTTTAAGGTGCTGAAAACTTTTCCTATTTAAGCCTGTTATTCTCTATGCTGTAATTTCAGTAGCTTCTTAGAATAGGTAACCTTCAGGTAACACTATACCAGGATGAAAATTATGTGAGACCCTTATTGAGCATTTCCTGCAAGATAAATGAGTCAGGTAGTACAACACCTGCTCTAAGCAGGTGACACAAACCAGTTTCTCCTTTCAGTAATAATAAATGTCTTGTCTTTCAATATACTTTTGGTTTGGCTAATGGGATACTTTGTGTGTGCTACGTGTTGTTTAACAAAAACAAAGAAACAAAAGGCACAACCAAACAGAAGCTTGCTACTTTGCTCCCATGCAACTTCCTAGTAGAATCATTGAAGGTGCAACTTTACAGAAGACACAGCATGTACTTTGCCAACTTTCTCCCATAAAACATATGGCATTTGCAACATACTGTCACAGGGAGTGAAAGATTAAAGTTCCCAGTAGCTCTTGTTAAGAGAAATTATCATCTGGCACAGCCAAATGTTATAATGATCCTGGCCCAGAAAAAGAGATTCCCCTTTAGAAGCAATGGCTCTCTTTTAGTTCATTAGGGAGAACTGATGCCCACTGGATCATGAAAGACCTAAACCACATCTACATCATATGAATAGCAGAGCTTAACCTGCCAACTAATCAATACTGTTCTAAATTAATCTCTTCAGCAGGTGGAGGAAAAATTGTGCTGGTTCTGCCTACGCTTCAAACTTTGGAGGTGATTCAGTGGGAAAAGAGTGGAATAACATTCATTCAGTATACAGTCATGAAATAAGGATCCCAAAACAAACTAGAGAGTTATTTGAGAAGCACAGATGTCCCTTAAATGAAAAAAAAAAACCCTAAAAAATAGCTTTATAATAACTATGATTATTATACTATATAGCATAATAATATACATAAAATATATAATACTATATTAATATAATAAAATAACTTTCAGAGTTAACAAGTTACCTTTACTGGATCCCATTTCAGGCTGAAGAGAGGTTTGTAGCAGAGCCTCAGGCATCTCATGGGGCTTCTGAACACACCATTATGTCTTATAATGGCATGTATATTGAAATCAAGGGACCAGTTACAGGGGGTTCAAATGAATCTGTTCTTACCAAGTTCTTGATATCCATGGAAATGCAGCAGCAGAAATGAGGCTTCAGTCTTTGTCAGCATAATATGTTGTACTCTTTTCACCAGGCCTGAAGTAACTGTATGTAAAAATAAAACATTATCAAGAAGGCCACACAAATTCAGCCACCAAATTCATCTTCACTAACTATATTAGTGACAGGGTTTGCACCTTGAATCTTGTTTTATAAACATGTGGTTTATTTCAAGTAATAGAATATAAATATGGTTTTGACCCAATTAACCTGAAGCCTGACGGGAAATAACAGCACAACATCGACGTTTTCTGTAACATGATTTTAAGGAGGTTGAATTTCATTCCTGTAGCTTGCACCAAATGACTCAGAACTTGAAGACTAACCTTTTTTCTTCCATAAAATAGTATCTGTGGACTCTGTCAATTTTAGTGCTCCTATCTTGGTCCCTGGCAGCTGAAAGCACATAGAAGGTTATGCTTTTATTATCACTGCTTTTTAAACTCCGAAAGAAACCCTAGGTATTTTTAACATTATCCATGGGAATACCTCTCTTACAGAAAGATTATCATTGGGCATTAATTTTTTCTACTTTTTAAAACTGTAAGATTTGTTTCAGACATTTATTTTCAAGCTGCCAATTACAGATGCCATTTTTACATTCTGAATTGTTTCTCCCACTATAGGTCTGGTTTTATACACTGTAAATGGTGAACTTTGGGGAAAGCATATACTCAGGTATAGTTGTCATTTTAGTTACCAGGCATCGATATGTTACTTCTGATTTACAGAAAGAATAAACAATGTAATAGTGTGAAATGATTATCCTCATATTCTGTTTTGTCTTTTTAGGTACTCTATGCAATGAGAATTAACTGTAACCTTACTTTGAAATATTTCTGAGCAGTCTGTAGCTACAAAGATTAACTAAAAAGGTAAGTAGGTACACAAATGTAATGAAGAAATCACAAAGGGTATATTTGTTACCTCACTAGTGCAAGAGTTTTTCATTAATGGTTTTCCATTACTGAACAAGTGGTCACTGTTCGTATTTTTATTCCTCATGAAATATAAGAGAACAGCTCAGAAAGCAATGGAGACGTTCTTTTACAAGCAATACTGTTGAACTTGAACAGGCAATGGGAATGAGCGGCAGGTATTTCTTCAGTAAAATTAATATTTCCATGTCTTTACAGGTATTCCCTCTACAGGGTTCACGTAACTGCCGCGTCACCGCTAAATAAAGATATACTGTATGTGCAGGCATGTAATTAGATAATAAATTCGACCGATTTACAAAGACAATCCAGATTCTAAGACTGAGTCATAAATCTGGCGAGGACATCGTGTGCTTAAAAGTCATGCTGATGTCTCATGATGTTATTCTTTCAAGGGAGAGGTTCTCTATAGCTCTTGTTTCTTTCTACAAACAATTGAACGTAAAATCTTGCGCAGATATTCCAGAGCACTATGCATGGAGAAAATATACATCTAGAGACAGAGACAGATGAAAGGCTGAGCACTGTTCACATGTTGTTCATGTCTCTGGGTTACGATTTTCCTTGGAAGAAAGGGGAATATATTCCCTGTAAATGTGCATTTGGTGCAGTTCAACTTTCACGAGTAATAGCTGAACATCACACAGAGAACAGATGTAATTTCTAATCTTCTATGGCAAAATCCCTGAAATAACGTGAGCATGTAACAGTCATACAGTTACATTTGTAAGGGAAAGGTTCCTGGTCTTTTATAAAAGTACAAACAGTATAAAATCAGCCTTTGCTTTTCAAACATCTTTTTAACATTATGACCTATACCTGCGTTTCTGATAGAGGGAATCTGAAGTCAATTTTCTAATAAAATTACAGTAATTTAATGCAGCATACTGTAATATTAATAAAGTACATACCGTACAATTATGGTGATTAACTTAAATTCCTATAAAGTTGTGCCATTAAGGAGAGTATACATTATGGAATTGCTTCTGCCTCTGTTACAAAAATCACCTTTTAAGACAGACAGAATCCTATTACAATGAAAGCTCCAAGTCCATGAATGTATAAAGCAAAATCCTTAATTTTCCAATCTATTCTATGAAGGGCTGTTCCTCCACAGTAAGCTCAAACTAATACAGAATCTGTTTCAACTTGACCATCAGAAGGTAAGGCAAGACAGGGTTTATATTTTTGACTGTGTCCTGATTTCAAGACAATGCAAGGTATAACGGGAGGCATCGTTTAGCACCTTACATAGTTTGCCTCCAAAAAGCAAAGGACTTCATTATGCTGGTTTGTTAAGGTTTATGAACTTCAGTCTAGGCAGGATAAACATGTCCAAGTGTAGGGCTTTCTATGGAATTCAGGATCAGGGAGTCTCCCACCTGTAACAAGGGATTTACAAAGAGATAGATTTTGTATTAAAAGTAACCAAAACCATTTTCTCCAAATAAATCCTAAAAAGTACTGGTCGAGTCTGATTCAGATAAAGGTAAAAAACACTTTGGATCTTTATCCAGGCATTTCCAAAGTAAGAAAGAAACCAGAGAGGTCAGAGTCAAATGTGTCTCTGGTATCTTTTCATACCAATGCCAGAGGGATACAGAACATTTGGGTGCTTTCTTCAGAAACAGCAACAAGAAGAAAAGCAAATTCCCTCTCACCTGTACATGCTCTACTGTGGATTTGAAACCACCACATTATGAAGCAGGGCTCTGTACCAGATGTTAGCCTGCCTTGTAAACCGGAGCTGACTCATATAACAAGCTAAAGGTTCATAATCGTGTGGAAGTTAACTGAATATTTTCAGGGCAAATAATTGAAAAATAAAGAGCTTGAGCTGTGTGTACTCATGTGGGGATACACACACACATATACATACACAACAAATATATCTGTATATACACCTCTATTATAGACAAATCTACAGGCTTATTAACTATTTCAGAGTTAATATTACCACTCTGGCAGGAGGTTACTTGAGTCAAGGGATGTATGTGCGCTCTCTAAAACAAATGTTAACTGATTTTACTCACCAAAGGGAATCTATGTCCATGTGGAATGTCAGTGCTCATTATTATAATGAAAATAATTCAAACTCAATAATGTGAGTTATAAGAAAATTAGAGAACAGAGGTATTTTTCATCTGCTCACTAAGTATGAAAGTATAAATCATGTAGAAAGTAAGTAGTAATAATAGTGATAATGATAATAACTTCAATGTGTTGTCCATCAGTTGGCTGCTCATTTTGAATGTAAGGAATAAAACCAAGTCAGTACAGTTTGCAAAAGACAACTGTAATGATAGGCCACGCTTTTCAAATGCTGTGAGGGTGGCTGGTTCATTTATTCTGCTTAAGAGACCTAATTTCTGATGAAGCCTGCAGTTACTTCAGGTTAATAGACTTTTCCTCATTTCATTACACTTCCATGAACTCCAAAAGTTTTTTGAAGTGAGTTGGCTAAGAATTACTCACAGATGCTCTCAGCTGCAGATTACTTCCTCATCTCTCTCTTTGCCACTCTATGCAGCTAATAAAATAAGAGACAGAACTGCATCCCCCAGCTTTCATACTGGTCTTCTCACTAACAAAGCAAAAGTTGTATACAGAAGTCTGTGGCCTCCCCTCTGGGATTCAGTGTCCAATAACAAATTGGGTTTCTCATTAATAAAGCTTTGCTTTTCTTTAGAGAAAGAACTCTGAAGAAAGTAGCTGCATATAAATCCAACACCCTACTCCATCTTCTCAAAAGACAGCAGAAGACATATTCCTCTGAACTAAACCTCCCATTTATTTATCTTCTATGAAATATCCCATGTTAAGAAAAATATGTGTACAGATGATGTTTGGCATTTATTTAAACCAAACTGAACTGGACCTACAAGGTTTTTCAACACTTTCTGTTCTGGTGGTGGCATTGTAGGATTCAGTGTATTCATAGGTAGGATTTTCCAGAAGTACAGAGATACATATATATATATATTTATATATATATATAGGTGCCCTTCAGAAACTCTTAAGCCTTTTCAACGTAACAAATCTGTCAATGAACTAGACTACGCATTAAAGCGACAAGTCAACAAAACTAGCAACTGCATCTCTTTCTCATTTAGAATTGCAACAAATGCTTGTCATGATGGGAAGTTTTCAGCATGGACGCAACGCTCACATAGGTGCAACTCAGACACATGAGCAGAAAAATGGTATCACATATAATGAAAATTTAATAAGGAAAATTTAAATAATTAAAATTGTCCTCTTCCAAGGCCACAACAGCACAGTGCATAGCAGCTGACAAAAATTGACTTGACGTAAACTTTCCTGGCGATTTAATACACAGAATAGCATAAAATAATTTCCAATATTCACAGTAAAAATTGACATATACTGTAAATTCTTTGATAACATTCTCATTTAAGTTCTTATTCTTGCAGTTTTTGCTTTGGAAAAGCAAACTCAGAAGTAAACAGAATGAAGCAGGGGAATCAAAATTTATAAATGAGCTAGCTTCAACTTTTTTGTAATATCCCTGCTCAACTTACCTCTCTGCTTATCAGATTTGTACCCACATCACGCCTGTACCTGAGCAATGTCTGCCTACCAGGGCATTAAGCAGGGCTGCCTGTATCGGCATTTCCCAAATCCCTTCTGTCAGTACTTGTCCAGTTTCCACAGAACACTTAAATATGCACCGCAGCAGAGGCTGAAGCTCAGGTGTTTCATCAGGATGAGAAGTGGCCCAAGCATTAGGCTAGCAAACCATTCTCACTTTCAATCTCTGTTGTTTACTTACACTGTAAAACGTTCCGGTCAGAGTGGGAAAATGTCAGCAGAAGGAGCTCCACAACACAGAGAATTCTCCCTAAGAAATGGCTAAAACCAGTTTAGAAGCTGTATAGGAAACTAACTTTGGTTTTCCATAAACTTACAGCAGTACATTTGCCAAAGTTATTAATTGATGTAAAAATATCAGTAGAGTTTTAGCTGTCTAGTTCAGTTATCTTCTTTTTCTCACCAAAATAATTTGGTAGACATTTGGCAAGCTGAAAAAAAAAGCAGCATATATTTCCATAAATATTAATAATTTTTATACCATCCACTTAATAATAGTCTAGAATTAATATCTTTAATGTTTATAATATTTACAATGCTTAAATTTTGTTGTCAATATTACAGTACCTCTGAGTAAGCGCTGTGTAAATGTTAACTAACAGCTTTTCTCACTAGCAGTGCATTTCTAATCTCAGTGGTTAACAACAATTGACCTTGTAAATGTTTTTGTTAATATCCTAAAGGACTCCTCCTTCTCCTTAAATAATACTGTCCCCCCCAAACTTGAGTTTGCAAAATGGGGATTGTTTTCTTTCCCCTACTTGGTCAAACTTCTTCAAAGCTCAGAGCACCCTTTGGCCATATGATTAAATCAGAATTTCAGCTTTCTTTAAGAAGTTCTAGCCTCAGGACACCAGAGACAAGACTGAGAACTTAAACCTCATGATCTTCAAAGATAAATAAAAAGCCACTCGAAATTACTACTTTTATCTTCTCCCATGGGTCTGACTCATATTTGAAGACTGGTACTATTGCGACAGCTTGAAGGACAAAAGAAACAAAGACAATATCTTGCCTTGCTTTTGCAAGAAAAGAGCTGTACAATTTCATTCAGTAACTCTTGTTTCCCATTCCAGTTCTAAAAGCCTCAAATTCCTGTCTCCTATGCAGAAACAAAAACCCCTGCTTTTTTTTTTATTTATAAGAACAAATAAATCCTAGCCCCCTGTGACAAGGGGAAGGGAGGAAAGGGGGATGAGACAAACTCATCTGCAATACATGCAATTTGAAACACAAGTAAACATGGTTTTGCTTTCACAGATTTGGACTGTTGAGTTCAAATTACAGGTCTATGATGTCATTTTGGAAGCCCTAACCTGACCGAACAGAGGGAAGGCACCGAGAGAAGCACAACGCACAGAGAGAGGGCAGTCATGTGTTGAAGAGAGCCGGCTTACCTGTGCCTTTTGTGAATATATTGCATAGAATAAATACAGAATCACAGAATGGTTTGAACTGGAACGGACCTTGAAGATCTTCTAGTTCCAATCCCTATTCCACAGGCAGGGATGCCTTTCACTAGACCAGGTCACTCAAAGCCCCACCTAAACCAGCCTTTAACACTGCCTGGGATGGGATTAGCCACAACTTCTCTGGGCAGCCTGTGCCAGTGTCTCAACACCCTCATTTGAACAATTTCTTCCTAATATTGAACCTAAACCTACCCTCTTTCATCTTAAAGCCATTTCTCTTTGTTCTATTCCTATAAGCCCTTATCAGAAGTCCCTCACCAGATTTCTTCTAGGCCCCCTTTAGGGTGTACAGGAAGGCTGCTTTAAGGTCCCCCCAGAGCTTGAGGAACTCTCCCAGCCTGTCTTCACAGGACCTCCCTCTTCACAGGAGAGGTCCTCCAGCCCTCTGGTCATTTTCATGGCCCTCCTCTGGACTTGTTCCAACAGCTCCACATGCTCCTTATGTTGGGGACCACAGAGCTGAACCCAATAACCCAGGTGGAATCTCATGAGAGGATATTTGATAACAAAAAAATAAAAGCCTGAGGCTGAACATCAGCATACATGCCAGTGTGAGCTAGGTACGGACAGGCACATGAAGAGTTGAAATAGGTCTCAGGAAATACTCATTATAAGCCTTATACGAGAAACGACTTATTAAAGATTTTTTGGTTACAGTTCATTGACCCTGAAGTAATTAGCATTAAATATCACTTAGGGAAATTGCTATCCTATGGTACCTGACATAGTGAAAGAATAAAAGGGGAACTTGCTCTGACTCATGTAGCTTTGAACTTTCCTTTCTAAATACCATGCAGCTTTCCAATCTAGTAGCAAGTAACCCATGAGGTGAACTCTAGTCTGCAGGATAATGGAGTGAGGGACTGGACTCCTGCATTCTTAGCAAAGAGGGTTACAGAGAGCTGTCACTGTGTGTAATTATTTCTCTCATCCTGTTCTGGCTGAATGGCAGTGCTTTCCTTCCTGGCATCCTTAGCAACTAAAATCATTGCTTCTGAGAACTCAAAAGCCCGAGGCTACACACTAGTGAACTAGCAGGCAGAACAGGAAAGGATGCTGAGGAAGCAGCTGGAAGAGGCTGATGGCGAGAAACATACACTATCTCCATCATTGGTTATGTTGTGAGCTTCATACCTCTCAGCTGAAGTGATTTGTGACACATTATGTTAACCTTAGTACAGCATAGACATATGCACCTCACCCACAAAAATCACAGCCTCAGATGATGCAAACAGCCATAAACAAGAAAGCTTGCAACTTTCCATTTGTAGAGGTTCTATAGAAAAGTTATGTATTTTTGCTGTAGAGAAAGAAGGCTGACTTTGAACAAGCTAACAATAGTTTGTAGACTGAAGAGTTTAGTAACTGAGCAATTTTCCCCCCAAAGTTGCTTGGCTTTGTGGTAGTAGCTCTTTTGCTGTACCATGTTTGTAAGTGACAACTTCCTGGAGATGTAAGCTGCTGTATATGTTTCTGAGATACTAAACCTCACTGTTGCCTCTATGTAAGCACAGCATACTTCTAGCTGATGACACTTTTGTCAATAGTGCATCACCCAAGAAATCCCATTTATCCCAGAATCATTTAAGTTAAGATCTACCAGAGTGCAACTTCTACTTATTACTACAAATAGATTTCAGTGGAGACTCCTTTATAGCATGCCTTAACTGCAACAGAAAACAAACTCATCCTATTCTTTTCTTGAGCCAGAGGGTCCAACAAAAACACATCTGGGCTATAAACCAGACAATAACGGGAAAATAGGCAGTTCTTTAAAACACTGCAAAATTTACTACTGCCACAGAAGGCTCACATGACCTACAACTGCCTTGTATGACCTTATATTCAGAGAGCTTTCTGCAGCTTTCCTTTGTTTTATGCTTTCTTTTCAAGCCAACGCTGCATTCCTGGGGTCCTTACAGGGCAGCTGCTGTCTTGGTACTTTTACTTTACTGACAAGTAAATGAATCTATGCTATACAACCCTAAACCCTATCACCATTTAGTGGCAGATGTTTGCCTCCTTCCTATCTGGAATCTGTTACACAATCAGTGTCACATCTTTTGAGCTCTGTATTCAGATTTATTCTTGTTTAAAAAGTCCAAGAAAGAGAGATTTCTAGTACTCCATTTGTACAAAGGTCTGCAAGCAGGCTTCCAAAATATATCTGTGAACACAGCATCAATTTCTTGAAGTCCTGAGCTTTTTTTAACCTTGGTGTTGGCACTGTTGGTTTTGTTTTTTTTGAGGTTGCTTATCTCATCTTACGGTATCAGTGTAATCCACGATAACTCTCAGAAGTCAATGGAATCATCTAACATAAACCCACATACATACATGGAATAAAAGCCTCTGAGTCACAGGAATAAATCTGTAGTTGTTTGACTAGGCTGCTTTCAACTAACCGCTGGGTAATGAAAACGTTCTTTGCTGTGAGATTGACTCTGTTAGAGCTTTTCTTTCTCAAATCCCATATAACATGAATAGATAGCTTTTTACTCTTTTTACTCTCTGTGGTACATTTCATCCCTCCCCGTGTGTGAAGTTTCAGTTGTTAGACCGTCTTGGTAAAATCTGATAGCAAGACGGACATAAGACAAGTCAAAGATTTTTGTACACTCAGTCCAAAAGGCCTGCTGGATGTTTCTCTAAGATGGCTTTTTGTATGTGATACACTGCTGTGTGTACATCTATATGCTACTCTTTGTAAGTTGTTCACCTCTCATGGTGACACTGAACAGAATTTGTTGCTGTGACTTTTTATGCATTAATTATCTTTTAGAAAAGTTTAGCTACTTTTGACTATTCTGCTATAATCGTAATTCACTGGTAAATTAAATATAATCAGGCTGGATATACTGCTGTAATATTTTTAATGGAAGATTAGAGGATGGAAGTAGGTTGAAGGAATTCCCTTTTCACAGAGATGATGTTGCTCGGCTAATGTGATCTACCACCCTGCAAACCATTCCCCCTACCTGTGCTTTTTCTTTCATTTCTCATTTATGCTCAGCAGATGCGAATGCATAACAGAGAAATGTAACCTTGTACATTATTACAGTGCCACTGAAATGAGAGATGCTTAACCTTAAATGACCATTTCTACACATATTTCCAAAGGAGAAGTTAACCAAGTTGTCCAGTTTGGCTCTTTTGACCAAAAATCAGCTTTTTCAAAACACCTCAGTGTGCTTTTACGAAGATCTGTAGAAAAAGGAGTGCATCCACTTCACAACCAGGTGAACATTTTAATTTCTCCCTGTAATACCTTTTTGCCTTCAAGGGTTGGTACGTATGCTTCATTGTTACATGGCTTTTGTTTCATTTTTACATGACTTTTCCTAAAGTGTGGTTTTGGAAATAGAATTCAGCCTCTTTAACTGTTACTTAATGATGATCAGTTACCGGGTTTGACTTTTTTGTGACTTAATGATGATAACTAAACCAGGTAAAAATGTGAATTTAAAGTGGGCAATTCATTTGATTGGGACAAGAAGCAGCTGGACTACCTTGCAAACATTTTACAAGAACTCTGGCTTTCTAAGCTTAATGACACATCTTCCGCTAAAACCTCAGTTTGTTTTGAATAGCATGAAGAGTTCAGAAGAGCTCAGGTTCTTAACATGTTATCCTTTACAGGCAATGCTCCAGTTAATAGATCAGTAAAGTCAATCTGATTTATGCATTTGGTCCTCTGCCACCAGACACAAACATACTCCGTCTACAAAACAAGAGAACACATTGGCTCTCTTTTCTTGTCTTGCACATCACACTATGTACACCCTCTCATCAGAAACAGCACAGTCTTGAAGAGATATTTCTTATTCATTTGCAAAACATCCCTGTTAACCAACAAACTCTTAAGAAAGCTCCCCCCAGTTCCCAGATATTGAAAAGCTTATGGGTTAAACATTAAACACGCTATATGAAAAACAGTGCTATATTAAAATATACTGTATTTGAAACACCTGTGTGAACACCCTGAAATACTGAAACCACTGAACTGTGGTTTATAAAGAGAAATATCTGGAGGTCTGTTTTGGTTTTTTTTTTGTAGCTGTATGAACCTTATTGCAGAATGAGCTAGCCTCCATGATTCTCAAAAACACAGGTGAAATTTGCTCCTAGCCTCATTATGAAAGTGAATGGATTTTCTGGTTACAAATGGCTGTAGTCTTCATTGCAGAGGGTTTTTTTTGTGGCTGGGGAAAACCAAGATGACTCTGACATGGCGTTCTGTTGTTTGGTTGGTTTTGTTTTCCTGGTAAGAAAAATGAAGTAGTACAGATCTCTGGTCTTGTGGAGCTCTACTGCCTATTTCAAGATGACTTTCCAGCACTGAATTTTTCAGCTCTAAGGCTACCTAGTGTTCCCTTTCTTGCTATTGTCAGAAAAAATAATGTGACCTTTCCATTTACATTTTTATGCTTATCTTCAGGCTACACAATACTTACTCTTTCTTGGTCAGACATAAAATTCACAGACAGCCTTAATGAGATCTGTTTATATTTAAGAGACTCTGACTTGTTTGAACCATACATCTTTGAGTTCAGCAATCTGCTGACATGTAATTCGTCATGGGCTTGGGTGATGTCCAGGAAAAAATATGAGGACTGAAACATATAGGCTGTGTCAAAACTTCACTCCATGCCCCCTTGCAGCGGAAGGGCATTTCAGATGCATAGCACACCTGCTTTTAACCATGCATCCATTCATGCACACGCACAAACAGAGGTGTGAGGGTCCTTTCTGTATTCCTGTGCCATTACAATGATGTCACGAGGACTCTTCTGATAATTCTGCATGTTTTGCCATTGTATTTACCGGGGTCCATCTGATGCTGCATGAACGTAGGGTTCCCAGCAACAAAAGGGATGTAAGATTTACTCACTATCCTGCAGTCCTCTTTTTATTTATTCTGTCATATTAAATTAGCCATTTTATTATGCCATTTGTTGTCAGGCTCTCCTTACTAAGACATGAAAAGAACCCTGCACTGTCCCTCTAACTCTCATTCCCCATCTCTCAGGACAGAATAAAAGCCAAATTTTAGGCCAAGTTTTTGGGACAGGAGTTGGCTTTTCTCCTCCCTTTCATCCTCCTCACAAGAGCAAGAAATCCACAGTTAGCATTCAAATTGTTATGCTAAAAGGCTTTCTTTACCCTGCATGCAGCAATCCAAAACAGCTGCTGACATGCATGTGAACAAGTACCCTAGTCTCCTTTTCTCTTAACCCACTATATGAAAATGTTTGGGGTTTTTACTTCAGGAGTTTCTGTGCAACGCTTTAAAGCCAGCCTTTTACCAGATGATTTTGTCCGTTCTCAACAGGGCTTGGAAAAGTGGCAGCACAGAGCTTCCTATACATCACAGCATTATTCTAATTAAGCTTTACAGCCTGGCCATCTAATAGACTTGGAAGTCCATGACACAGTTGCTGCCTAAGCACTTCATTAAAATCTTCAACAGGCTTTACACAAGTTAGGTAAGCATTAAATGATCCACTTTCATAACACTTCTCCAAGTAATTTACATCACAAATACAGTACTATATCTCAGGAAACCAGCAATTCTGTGGGGCCCAAATGATATGATATTTTATATTTAGAAAGATTTATGATAATGGTGTTCCAATATGTGTCAAATTAGGCATTCATAAATCACTGGTCACATTAAATATCTGAATTTAAGTGATTTCATTTGGCCTAATATAAAACGAGCCTGCCAAATCAGTCTCTTTGGATGCCAAAATTGAATGTTTTAGGAATAATATTTTTAAATATAAATAATTATACTTAAAATAATCCCATGGTTCATTCATTTTAAGGACCTTGAAGTCATTCCAGTCTTGTGTCTAATTTCAAACTTGCATTATTAAAGTGACTCAAAGTGTTTAATGCAATGCATATGGGATGGTAATGCTGCTAACTCCCTCAGGCGTATGCTGAAAACAAATGTTTCCTGCAATTCGTGCAGTAAGAACAGTGCTTCCTCCTAATGAGCGAACACCAGACAAGTTTCAGAGGACCGTTATTACTCTTATTAAAAGCATTTACAATGAGCTTCAAAAGCAAATCTGTGTTTTTCTGCCACCATGGTTCCCTATTAGTGTTTATTTAAACCACAGCAATGTTCGTTCAATGAACCTTAAAGGAAATGGCATAAGCTAAGGAACAAGGAGCAGCTAGACCAGCATTCAAGAGGTTGTCTATGCACATCCATGTTCTTAAGGTTCACAACATTCAGCCTATTATTATTTTATTGTTCTACCAAAAACTATTCCACAGCTGTAATATCAATCATATACTTTTAAACAGAAAACTTCTGATTATTTTCAATTGTTAGCTTAATCTTTAATTTCTGAAACCAGAAGGAATGAGTACGTGATAACAAGAAACTCCTCAGCCCTAAAACACGGTTAAGTTTCAGACTGACAACCACCTCTGCTAAGTTCTTGTTCATGTTTCTGTTTTGAATTTTCTTGTTTTGTAATCATAATGTATACATTTTGCATATGTTTCTACTTCTACTTTCCTGTCACTATTTCAAAGTGTCTGTGATCAGATCTGCAAATAAAACCAAAGAAAATAACTGCCTGATATCCCTGGGTGTGTCAATCAATACTTACAACTATTTAGTATTACTGACCATCACTGATGTAGGATTTCCTAATAGAGGCAAGCAAGCACTTGATGCCATTCTGCTGGGGGCTCCATCCTGGAACACCTGCTGCAACCTGCACCGTCCTATGAAGAGGAAGATGCAGAGCTGCAGTAGCACCTGCAGCCATACTTTCTTGCATTCCCTGCAATAAATTCCTTGAATAGATGTTTACTCCTGCTATAGTTACAGATCAGGCCTGCTTGCCAAATTTTTCCTTATTGCAAGCAAGAGAGCAGGGAAAAGAGAAAGGAAAGAGCTTGAACTAAGCAAGAAGAGAACTTACACTTGTCATGTTTTTCTCAGTTATAGTAGGTAACTAGGCACACAACAATAAGAAGAGACAACGGGCTGAATGAGCACATCCATCCCATCCTCATTGCTCCTTCTGGGTGAACATGAACTGGTGAAAGGTACAGTCTGCGTCAAATCTCATTTTCTGGCCTGCTTTTGCAGCTACCTGTCTTATCGCAAAGACAGCACACAATAGAGTGGCAATGTATCCATACCTCCTTTCCATAGGGCCAGAGGTCCATGCTTCGTGCCTTCAATAGTTCTTTGTAAATAGGGCAGGTCTCCGTTTTCTCTCTTAGTCTGTCCTTGCACCGGAGAGTCAACTCCATCAGTTTGTGTAACCTCCAGATTTTTAGCCTGAAAATCCCTAAGAAACGAAAATAACTCAGTTATCAAAAGAGCTTTGAACAAACCTTCAATGGTGCCAGTTTCCTGTCTTAGTATTCCTGGCATTGCATTTGAAATCGCACCCTTTTATATAATTAACAAAATGTGATTTCCCTCGCTCATCCCCAAATCGTAATGTACCTAGAATTTGAACATTCACCTGTAATTACGAAAAATACCATCAACATAGCATTGTAAAATAAATTGCTTCTGATCCTGATCCAACACATCACCTAGGCTTGTCTTCATTCTGACATGTTTCATGCGGGTGTGAACAGCATCTCACTATTTCACTTGAAGCCTTCAATTCAATATAACAGTAACATCCAGGAACAATCCCTATTATTTATCTCACTGTGGATTGTACATGATCTCCTGCAACTTTATTAGAAGGAACAGTGGTTTAACAATTCCTTGCTCTCAGAATGTGGCTGAATATTAGTTTCTAATCTACCTTCTCTCCGGCAGCATGCCAGAGTTGGCTGGGATTAAAAACTCCACTCTTTCATTATCGTTTCAATATTTTTTTCCTTTTATTACAGCTTTCAAGCAAGATTTGGGGGATGCCAAAGCATTATAAAACTTCCCTAGGAAAGTTATAACTGAAAGAAAGCATTCTGAAACAAACCTGATGGAGTGTAGTTTGCTGTTGAGTTTTGTAATTCCTAATGAGAAAAACACCTCCACTCCTGCTGTATGTGGATATCAGACAGCCTCTGCTGCCTCAATAGCTTTCTGACAACAAACAGAATCCAGGGATTGCAGACTTAAGTAGGAGTCATCACTGTTCTAAGCACTTGTGAGACCATTAGGATCAGTGCTTTAACTGCACTGCTTATATTGCTTTCTGAGTTGAGAACTCTGTGATGGCTGGGGTCTGAAAAGTGCACAGGGTAAACAGATGAACTGATTGATTTCTGGTTTTCAGCTAAAAGTAGGACTATGTCTTTGTTAGAGAACAGACACTGACTACCACATGGCTACTGCTACAAAAGAAGTTGTCCAAATAATTGACAGTTTTCGGTTTCTTGAGGACTGCATCTCTGAGGACTGAGTCTAAATGCTACAAATATTAACTTGACAGAAGCACTGCATTCTGTCAAAGGCTCAAGGGTTTATTTGGTTTTATCCTTTTCTGTCCTCCCCCTCAGGTTTAGCTGTTCCCAGTCTTTGGAAGCTGCTTGTTTGCTTCAACACTTCTTCACTCTGGGCTCACCTCTGTGAGCTGCCCATTGCTAGGCCTCTGTGCAGGATACTGGCGATGAAGGTTTAGCCACTCTCTTTTGATTTTGGCTGATTCTGCCATTCAGCCACAAAATCAACCGATTCAGTTGTGTTACCTGTATTAACTCTGCAGAACTTGCTGTAACACCTTCTTTGCTTTGTGCATATCTTCAGCTCTTCAGAGAGGGAATGTGTCAATAATCAGTTCATAGGAATACAAGTTTTTCACCACAGAAACAAAGAATTTGTGGTTTTAAAAGCTGTATGCTCTTAAGAAAATCCATTCTGATGAACACTGGTGGAAAAATGGTTTTCTGTAAGTCTGCTTTGAGTGAGGCACGGCCTATATAAAGCACACTGGTTATGAATTATTAATGCCATAAGCCAGAAGGCTTAAGAAGAAAAGCCCTGTGCTCCCCCTTTAGGAGAAGGGAAAAAGTAGTGTGGGAAGGCTTCATTTCCATAGATTATTATTCAGCACAAATGCATTTTTTCACACAGCGTTTTGCTCTAGTATGAATCTGTACTCTGAGCCTAGGAGTACAGTGTGATGCTTGTGGGTGTGCAGGAGTGGAAATGATTGGGGAAGACATAGTCTAGGGAAAGCAGCTGCCCTGAGCACACTCTCAGGTATGGAAATCAAAGCCAGTAAGCAAATTGTTTGATGGGCTCCTTGCAGGAGTCCTGTTTTGCTCAGAGATGCCAAATACTCCATAAAGAAGATGTTACAGGACAAGATCAGAGGTGACAGCTTTGGATAGAATCTGGCAGCAGACATTTGTCTGAACCTGAGCAAGGAGAAAGAGCAAACCTAGTCCTGAGATGATCTTGAGTCTGGAAAGGGGATCTGAGAAAGTAATGGTGAGGATCTCATGAATGAAGTGCTGCATTTCAGAAAGCCAAACAATTCATAATTGGAGCAATGTAGCACCAGCCATATCTCTGTCAAATTCTTCAAATTCTACTTATTATCTTCACTCAAATGAAAATACGACTTTTCTCCACTAACATAAAATTAGTTACAGCTAGCCACTCCCAAGAACTACCGAGAGACTGCAAATGGTGAAGGAGAGGTAAAGGCAAGCAGAGAAATCAATACCTAGATTTCAAATAATGTGTTAACTTACCAACTTGAAAATGGAGCTGCAGTTGCATCTCTATCTCAGACTATGTGTTCCTAGCTCTGTTTCTGAATGCAATCCAGCATACTGACATCAACATCTGGCAGCAGCAAAGATGCACGTTAACCTGCATTCACGCAGTTGTAGACACATTACAGTGAGAGGACATTACTACAGTTTGTTTTGCCAGGTGTTACCTAAATATTGATAGAAAAAGTAGTGGTTTATAAAATAGTCTAAGTGCAAGATGATCTGGACTCCATTTTTCTTAGGGAAAGGAACGTGGATTCGGATTCTCTTCAGGGAGGTTAATCACAGGGCGACACTGAGTGCTGGACACCCATCCTTCACACCCAGAGGCTGAGTAGCACCGCTCCCTTCTGCAGCATAGGCCACAGCTATGCTTGGCCAGTCAGTTATCATAGCCTTGGTTTATGCTACAACCATCTAGTGACTTGAACCAGTTATTTATACTACTTTTCACTTGTTTTCAACGCCTTAGAGTTTTTAGTGACTTCTGTCTGCCGTTGATTTCCTCTTTGCTAAGCTATTCTTGGGTGCTCCTAAAATTGTGCTTTGTGCCAATTGCCTATTTCGTCAGACTCGGAAATGAGAGACTTTTTTTCTGTGTATAAATCTCAATCTTTCCTAATGCTCAAATACAAGCACAGCTTTGTCAGCTCTGTGGCAAAGATTACTTGACAGTTTTTGAAGGATTTCATTACTTTTGTTTTAGAAAGCCAACATCACTTTGTATGAAATACAACAGATGCACTTTAAAACTTTCCAGTTGTTTCTGGTTCCAGTATGTAAATCAGAGTATTTGCAGAATTCATTATATTTCCCTGAAGCTCGTGCAAATGTTGAAGTAGCATTATTCAATTATGTAAAGCAGCAGGAAAGCTTTTCTTCTTTGTGCCTTAATATAATAGTGAAAGTCAATATTCATGCTAATATTAACTGGAAAATTAATACCATTTCATTATTGTTGTCACAAATAATAAATATAAAAGCCTGAATAAATGGATAGACAACACTCCAGTTTCCCCACTTCATAAGATTATTTTCAGTATTTATTCATACTGCAACTAGACAGGAGTTAAAATCAACTGTGCTACGCAATCTGTATTTAAAAGTTGGGCTAACAGCTTACCTCTGGTCTCCCCTTACCTCAGGAGGAAGGCATAGTGGGCTTCTCTTCATACGCAGAACTCCACTTATTTTCAAGTACTCCTCATGCCCCAGGTGCTCTTAGGATATACCAATAGGCCATTAAATTATACAGACTGTATCAAAGACTTCTGCTGGAGGCTTGAGGCTTTGTCCTTTATGATTATTGTATTTCAAATGAACACACTCCTATCATTCAGACTCTCACCCAATTTGGATTTAGCTAAAGTGAATATAAATATACGCATAAATCTGCAAACACCAAGGGAACAGCACAGATGAAATTTAGACTCTTGAAGTCAAAGCTAACTAAGCTCTAACTCGTTAAAATTAGATTCAGCTACATAAATTTAGGGGAGTTGTAAATAATCAATAGACATATCCATAGCTCTCTCCATAGTGATTTTAAAAACAAGTGAGTTCTGCTTAATCCTCAAATCTGCCCTGAATTTCACTGACATGTGGGATGCTCCTGATTTTCATTATCAGAAGCAGACTCAACGGCAAGGACTCAGGTAGAAGTTACACCTTGGAAGAGAGAGTTATACGGTGACATCCTGCCTCTTAATAGAGATCTTAATCTTTACTCTTCCATCTTTTTTATAACAGAATTCATAAGGGCTATAAAAAAAACATATAAATGAGATAAAAGCAGGTTTATTTCATACTGCTGTAATCTTGTGCTTGCAACAAAGGATTATTCAGAAAGCAATTCCTAAAAGAAGAAAACATGAAATATATCAGTGTGCATATGCATGCTTTTTTCTCTTTCTTTCCCTCAATTTTTGCTGCATGTATCTAACACTGATTTTGCCCCCCATATCTTGGTAATTTCAAACTGCAGCATGACAGACACATCTCTAATACATCTCATAATAACAACCAAAACACACATGGGTGTGAATTTTACAGAAAATACACTTGAATATTGTAGAAACTTTACTGCTAAATACAAGAACGTAGTAACCGGTCAAGTAAGAGCTGCTTGTGATAGGTAACACAGACTGAATAACCGAAAGAATTATATACTCGGTGGGCAGTGAGAGACTTTCATTCTCTTAAGATCCAATGCTAAGGTGCTGTGTGCTCTTAGAAAGGTCTTCTCAGTACTGGTCTCTTTGTTTACCACATTCTGATCATCCTTTCTGTATAAAACACATTCTGTTGTTGGACCACCCCTCTGCATGCAATGGTAAAGCACTTGGTAGTAGTACCTGACCTCTAAGAACAGCAAAGTATTACTTCAGGATCACAGTTTGGGGGTTGTTTTGCTTTGTTTTGCTTTGTTTTGTTTTTCTTTTTCTCCATAGTTATTGCACTGAAAATGACAAAATTCCTCCAGGGCACTGGAAATTGGTGTTGACGACTGCCAAGTGATATTACTTCCCCTCTGAAGGTCACCCACAGGATAAGCAGGATGTTATAAGACATAGCATGGCTAAGGAAGATGCCTTTCTGAAAAGACTGAAATCCAGTGTTGCTAAAGACATTAAATTTGCAGTTATTTTTGGACAAGGAGGACCATCCTGAGACTAAAACTGAATAATTCCCCATCTGAATCCCTTCTCCGTCTTCATCTGGATAAGTAGGTAACCGTTCCTGTAGTAAATGTGTCACACAGTATCATGAGTCCTTTACCAGTTTGCGACAGCAGTGGGGCTGCCTTTCAGAATTATATCCTATTGCTAAAGTAGGTCCGTGATAACAGCACACAGGAGCAACACTAAGGAACAAGACTGGCACACATCTGCGTTGAGTGACGCACAAGAGGGAGAAGGGAGACCTTCTCCTTTTCACCCCACTCATGTAACCCCAGTTAGCCCCCACTGCACACCCAGGTGGCCTGTGTGTCACACGTGAGCTCACTTCAGTGCTCTGCAGCCCATGGAAATGTCACACTCATTTCATGCCCTAGGACCCTTCACAGATGCAGTGGGACAGGTCCAGTTCAAATGCAGCCCAGCTGAGCCTCTTCCCTTCTGCTTACGTGGTATGTGTGTCCCTCATTAGGTGCGAGTAGGAAGCCCATGGCTAAAGATACCCACAGCTTTTCCTTTCTTTTATTTGAGTCAAGATTACAGAGAAGGCTTTTCTCCAGAGTTTGCAAAGGTCTGTAATAATGGACTTCTTTATTACTGTGAAGCTCTATGCTAAATAAACTAAGCATTATTCAGGACTCAGCTTTGGATGCGCTTGCCTAACTCCAGTTATGTTCTAACAACTAAAAACCACACAGGCCCTTTTAATTAACATGCGAAGCTTACAATACATTTCAGTCCAAGGCAGCCAAGATTTAAATGCTTCACCACTGATGTTGCATAAACTCCAGGAAGCTGTTATTCATAATGGGTATAAGGAAATTCACCCTCTGTAATTAACATGCCCCAGTGAAGACTGTAGTCTTCACCACACTGGATTGTGACAGAATATTGCACAAAAGCAAATGCCATCTCTTTGTGACTCAGAAATCATTAATATTTTCACATCCTTCTATACATCACTGTGTTAAAATAGGAATCTTATCTTTTCTGGTAGTGCCTTAGTATTAAAGTAAACTAAATAAGAAATACACATCGCTTTATTAATTGGTCAATTAAAGTGTTAAGCTTTCTTTCACTGCATTGTAAAACGGCAGGACCTAAATCAGTTTATAGCAGAGGGGATTTACCTCTTTGTATTCAATTCAATAAAATTAAGAAAACCAGTCTCAGGCAGAACTCCTTAATCTCATTATTCTGTACTCATTCTTTATGATGAATAAATTACAATTCTGTCACAAATTTCTTTCAGAGTATAATTAATTCAGACCCCAATAATAATCCCAGTTAGTTACTGCATTTGGATTTGGGTCAGGGACTTGAACTGGGCAGGTTCACTTCAACTGCCTTCTAGGCTTGAACAAAGCTCAACTCAGCTTCACTGTGCATCTGCATCATTAAATGACTTAGGCCCTTGGCTCACTGCTGCATCCTGTCCCCTTGACCTTTCACACGGTATATTGCCTTATTCCTAGCTTCTCCTTTGGCGCTAAACAAATAGATCTCTCTAAAATTCAATTTAGGAATGTTTTCTGGGAATAGTTAAGAGGCTGAACAAGCAGCACAAGTTTGAATGGGAAAGCAAAAGGAAACGAGATTCTAAACAGCCTTTTGTGGTGTTCAAGGCCCAGTTGGACATAGCTTTGGGTGACATGGTTTAGTGGGAGGTGTCCCTGCCCCTGGCAGGGAGGTTGGATCTCAGTCCTTTCCAACCCTAACTATTCTATGATTCTGATGCCAGGAACACCACACATAGCCTCATGCCATGTCACCAGGCATGCAATGCCTCTCCCTACCAGGCAATCAAAGAAAATAATTGCTCTGCAAGAGTCTGATACATTACTTCAGTGACTTTACACTGAAAAGCCTCAAAGTGCTTTAGGATACAAAGGCCTTGCAGAAATCCCAGAAAAGCTTGGGCCAGACACCCTGCAGGAGGAATGCAGCTGCAGTTCACTGGGTAGGACTAGTTGGGAGCAATGTGAACACAAGCCACGAGTGGGAAGACATCCGTTATAATTTCTTATATTGTTTCTTATTTTTTATAACATCTATATTTATTTTATACCTTTTACATGCTTATTATTTATTGGTATCTGCATTTATTATTCATATAAGCTTCCTTATTTGTTCCATTGGGAAAACTTGTGAAGGAAGGTAAGCTCACTTTTTGGTTGATAGCTGCTTTCTCCATGTCCCAGGATAACACATTGTTGCTCTATAATATTCACTTCTAAATCAGGGACAATTTTCTGGAGCAGAACAACACACTAAAAGAACCTAAAAGTCTAAAATAAAGGATGTTGCCAAGGGGAATATTAATCCCTCACACACTGTCTTATTCAAGGGTACAATGAAAATTCAACTGAAGCTTAGGAAAGTTTAATGGACTGCAGTTTCCAAAATGGGTTAATAAGGTGCTAAGGAAGCATATTCTGGTGTGGAAAACGGACCTCAGCTTTACAAGGAAAACAAGGTCATATGCTTGGTGTCTGAACTTCTGTAAGCAGAAAATGAAAACAGGTCAAAAGACAGCAAAAGGTGAAAGAACATACCTATAGTAAAGACTGAGCAGGAAATCACCTGCCACAAGAGGTGGATAAACTCTGAAGCCAATATAGATAAGCAAGGAATTGTTCTGGGGACCAAAGATGAGATAACTTATGAAATGTGCACTTGAACCTGAATTAGAGACCAAAGTTGTCTCCCTCTAGACTTTATCCAGCATCAATGCCTTACTAGTATTTGAGACAAACCACTACATATCAGCTCAAACTTTGGTTAAGTCAGAGTAAGCCTTCGTAACTCTCATTCTAAGGGAATTACAAATATAGGAATAAAGCTACAGAAACCCCTGTAAAAGCCTACTACAATACATAAATTAAATAGGTCAAACCCCATTCTGGCCTTCCTCCATTTCTTGCACCTCTTGTCTACTAGGTTAGCATTTGTTTGCACTCATTTTCCACACAGTATCTGAATGTACTGCTCAAATAGGGAGCCTGAGCCTGTGCATATCGATCATAGTGCTTCTCACACTGGCCTCAGATCACCAGGGACAGCAAGAGAACTGCTGGGATGAACAGAGCCCGTGGTCAGAGAACCTGCAAGGTGATTTCTGAATGGGTCCTCTTGGTGGATGGCAAGTTTCAAGTCATGTACTGAAAGAACAAAGGGGAATGGCTTTAAACTGACAGCAGGGAGATTTAGATTCGATACTAGGAAACATTCTTCACTATGAGGGTGCTGAGGCGCTGGCACAGGGTGCCCAGAGAAGCTGTGGTTGTCTCATCCCTGGCAGCGCTCAAGGCCAGGCTGGATGGGGCTTGGAGCAACCAGGTCTAGGAGAAGGTGCCCCTGTCCATGGCAGGCATGCTGGAACTAGATGATATTTAAGGTCCATTCCAATCTAAACCATTCTCTGATTCTGATACTGAAGCCAATTTTCCAGCAATTGGTCCTGTCATCATGAATGGGATACTTCTGTAGAAGGAATATGTGGAGAAGAAGGAAGATGAACTCATGGGAAGGTTATAAATACTGGATTCAGGTACCAAACATGCTGTTAGACAGAACTGGCTTCATACAACATTTCCAAGTGGTTTCCACCAGTCAGTCTCCTTTCTCTGTGTGGCACAGATGAATTGTGAATTATCACGTCATCTTCTGTAATTAACCATACCAAACTTCTGTACTTTTCAAAATTCATCCATTATTACTTTTACTATGACACTTTGTAATGGACATACTAAATGGCAGGAAGCTGCTTCTGATTTCAGGGCATGGAATAATGTGTTCCCACTTCCACACAGAGACAAGGAAATTAACAATTGGAAATGAGACGACTTACAATATGTATTTCTCATGAATCACTGACAAAGTATTTTATGACCTCCTGTGAGATAAGAGGCGAGACAAAGGAGGTATTAGGAGATTTCTTACAAAGGAGAATAGTTCTGGCAGAATAGCATTCTTTTCTATTTCAGAAATGGAGTAAAATTTTCCCTGGAAAAGAGGTGGTGCAATTCATGGTATATTCTTATCAAGTGTAAGGTCATTAATACACTCATTTAAGACCTCTGAATATAAATATGCTCTTCAGAATGGTACCTTAGTATCAGATCTGAGAATTTTATTGCTCTATTTAGATGCTAATTCTGCCTTTCTCCAAATTATTTCCTTCGATTGATGTATTTAGCCTTCCAGAGTAAGACTGCTATTTTACCGTAACAGGCTAGCAAACAGAAATAAAACTGTTGCTTATGAGTTTGAAACATGATATAACAAAGACCAGGTGGGGAGGGAAAGATGAAAAGGGAATGGGGGGAGGTGATGGTGTCAGCCATCACAATGTGCATTTCTATTCTTCCAATTAGAAATTAATTTCAGCAAAAGCAGATAATTTTTATGAATACCACTGATTATTCCATTACTATAGAGTTCTGAAACTGAAGACAAAAATTTTGATTTCTGAAAGAGAAGGATTTAAACAATAGAGTACCTTATTTTACCCTTCCTCCTGACTTTTTTCTGCTCATCATTAGATAAAACAGAAAACAGCAAAAGGTTCTTTTTGTTCCTCTCTTCTCTAACCATTTTTGCCCATAGATTGCATGGATTTCCATTTTTTTTTAATGTCAGTTTTTGGTCAGTGCCCATCTAGGAAAGAGTTTCCACTGGAATTAGGAAACGCATTACTTCTTTTTTGATGAGCTGATTTTTGCAAGTCTTTCCAGCAGTGAATGCTGCTGAGTCAATACATAGCCAAGCTCCAAGGAGTCATTTTCACATAATTAAGAATTTGAAGGCAAATAATCAGACAAAAGAAGGCAATTTCTTTTGCTCAAGTGGGCACAAAGAAGTGGTTACCCCCATCTCATGTTTACATCAAGAAAGCTATCCCTTGGCATATGAGAAGCCTCCTTGGAAAGCTCACTTCAGTGAACCTTCCCACAGCATCACTGGCCTAAGTCCATATTGGAAGCACGTTTATTTCTTTGAATGCCTGTTTCAGTGCCCTGCAAGCACAGAATGGGGAAAAAAAACCCACTTATGACTGTTTAGAAAGGGGCTTTGAGAATCCTGGTGTAGTGGAAGGTGTCCCTGCCCATGGCAGGGCAGCTGGAACTAGATAATCTTTAAGTCCCTTCCAATCCAAACCATTCTATGACTGTTTCAAAGGCAGACAACTTAGCATCTTTTAAAATAGAGAGTCTTAAGAGGCACATGGGCAAGAGGCATTAAAGTCTTCTAAAACTGAATTTACATGGGATGTAGCTGGTAGCGGAATTTAGAACAAAACTAATGCGCATTGTGCAATGAGAGATGAATTCAGCAAACTTTACTATGTTATTAGCTTTAACTTGAAGGCAGGTAAGAGCAAAGATGATCCATACATTATGTTAAATGTAACAATAATAAAATCTCTTTTCTGCCTGGAAAGAAAGAAAGCTTCTTTAGTCCTTTCTTTTCTGCTTATCACAATGACTGCCGCTGTCACTAACTCAACCATTGTCCCTCTAGAACTGGACTTGTACAGATGTATACACGCGGCTAACTCCTCTTCCTTCTAAAACATGGTGCGTGTATTATCCACTCAGTGAAACCTTGGTCTGTACCATCCTTAGACCTAGTTCTTCAGATTGTCTGAGAAACTGCATAATTATGCCAGGTAAGGACCAACAACTGAATGAAATGAGTAACCACAGGACACTGCTCAGGCAGCCGCACTAACTTTCTCCACTTACTATCACAGATGTAGTTAACACACCCAAAGCTGCACCAGACATAAGCTTTAAAAATCTTCCAGAATAGGTCCCAGTGAAATCATACAGGTCTTGTAATAACCTGCAAGGTACTCAAATATTTACCTTATCCCTATCTCCCAGAAAAATCTAGCCCATTCTTTTCCTAATTCATTTCACGGTTGTGTTATGCATTAACCATAGCAATCTTCTGCAAATAACAGATTCAAACTGCAAGCAGAGGGTTCACAGTACAGTTTGGCAGTATCTTCCCTCACAACCTGCTGGTAAATGGTCTGCCCTGGCCACATCTCACTGGTCAATGGAATCTCTGTGGCTCATGAACATACCTCTTCTGAAAAGATTTTGCCTGTTATCCATTGCATAAATAACATTCTCTGGAAGTGCAGGGAAGAAATGAAAGAAGGAGGTCTTCTTGAGGAGAACGACCAGGCAAATACTGCTCCCTGAGATGAGAGCTGGGCTGCTGGAGGAAGGAAGGGGCTCCAAGTCACCATCATCCCTAACTCCCCAAGATACACTTTAAACTCCAAAAATTCATGGAGTTTGACTACATTTACTTTCACAAAGATTAAAGTCTGATGCAGCTGCTATGGCTTTCCGCCATCACTCATATTCCCACTTGCCATTATAACCAGTATGACACCATAAAAACAGACTTTCCCCATGTTCTGGTTAACAGCCTTTGCTCAACCCTGTCTTGAGCTGTCCTTTGACAGCTCCCTTAAGTAACCATCACCACACTTGGAGAAACCTGACGCAGACATTACACAAAGCAGTACTGACATCTGATTCGTCACCAACGCCTGGCGAACGTAGCAACATGGCTTCTGCCAGAAGGAAAGCCATCTGTGACTGGCCCCCTCTGCCAGGTTGTGAGTTCCACAGATAATATTAGCTGCATTCAAGCTAAGGGAATTCAAGCTAAGAGACTGCTTTCCCCTCATACGTCTGGCTCTTGATGCTTCCTGGCTCCATCCTAAAGCATGAGCAATGATGACTCAGGAAGGAAACCAGGACATGTGGTGTCAGACCACACCTCAAGGACAGCCACAGCGCGTTCCTGCTCCTCAGTCAACCAGCTGCTACAACAACCACACAAACTCAGAGGTGGAACACTAGCCCCGCTTGTGAAAATAAACCTGCCCCTGGCTTCTACTGAGGAACATTTAATAATACTTACTTTTCTGGTCTATGCTGAGCTGCACTTTACGGCTGCTTACACAGCCTCAGCCCAGGGTAGTATTGTAAGCGGAGTCCATAACTACCTGATACTCTCCAAATATTCAGTAAGAGGGAACAAAAAGTGTGTTGGTATTTCCACTGTAGGGGAGGCAGTCTAAAGAGAGAGAGATGGGCACAAAAAAGGAGATGAAGAGTTCTGACTGCAGGTGAGTACCTTTCCCTGAGCATGACGTGAATGATCTCAAGTGGCTCTTCCCGATGGCAAGAGATGCCCACACCACTGATGACTTCCCACGTGCCACAGATGTTAAGACCAGCTCAGATATTCCACCTAACATCTAATGACAGCAGTTTTACTCCGTTTTGTTATCACACCTATGGCTATGACAAGTGCAAAAGGTAGAATGGTTCCACAGCCTTTAGGCAACCAAACAAGGAGAGAGCAAAACCACAGCAAACCCAGAAACATTTTTAACCACATATGATCTGAAATCCTCTTCCCCTTGCTACCCTTTGAAAGATAGTCTTTGGGATATTGCAGTGTTCCAGAGGGCAAAGGCAACTGTTATTACCTTCTTTTGCTCAAACTCAATGCCAACATTCATTTTCAATTTTGCTGTTGTCTTTTCTTTCCACCTGAACTCTTACTGGAGAGTGGAAACTTCCTCATAATCATTTATGAAAGCAGTGCAGGATGCTATTATTGAGATGGCTGCCCTGTGCATTTTTAGTTTGTAAACCAAGCACAAAGCAAAAGATAGGTGAGATGTAACAAGCCTTGTTCCCATTAAGGAGCAATGTTCAAACTTTAGCTCTTAATGTTTTATTTCCTAAAGAAACACCAGACCAAATCCTGTCCAGAAAAGAAAATAATATCCAGGAATGCAACAGAAGAGAGTAATTAAAACATGATCATGCTTTCGAAAGTTATTTTTTTAGGGAGAGACAGGCTATGAATGGGCATCTATAGAGGATGCTAATGAAGTCAGGCTTGCTTAACTTAATCATCTAGGAACAACCACTAGCTTTAAGACTTTTCAACCATATACTTTGTTTTTACTGTTAAAATGAGAGGGAGGCTGTCTGAACCCATGACTACAGCTCTCAAAGGGAGGGCCTGACTACAGCTCTCAAAGGGAGGACCTGAAGACGGGGCTCAGTCACTTAAGCACAGTTAATACCTAACACACTGCAGCTCTTAAGACAAGTCCCCTACACAACCAAACACACAACTGAGGATCACGCACCCAGGCTAATTTTAAATCAGCCAGTGCAGTGCAAAGCTCAGTGTTGCTGGGACACTAGCACATTCTCACAGCTCCTCAGAGGCAGACTGAGCAGCCTGCGCTGAGCACTGCACCTTGGTAATTAGAGTGTAATCAGCACTTAAGCCACCCTGTTTAAGACAAGCTCAGTCAGATCCACACAGGCTGTATTCAAAGGACAGAACAGGTATCCACTTGGAGAACAGCACCTAAATGAAGTCTTTGACTGGGTAAAGAAAAAAGGAAAATATCATCCACACAGGGGTAGAGAAAAAAGTGGAAGGCGCAGTCAGCCCTGTAGCTGACTCTTCTGGCAGACACATACATGAGTCAGGCTCTGCTTACCGAGTGAATTCTCAACCTTGCATACATAAATACTGTGGACACCAGCGGTATGAATCTTCTCTCTTTGATATCAGGAGATCAAAGCGTTCTCAAAGACACATTGCTCTATCATATTGATATTATGGGACAGCTAGCTTGTGCATAATGAGACTTTGTAAGCCTAAAGAGCTACCCCTCTGTATCTCTGTTTGACCACATGCTAACTTAATTTTCCTGATGGTAGAAAGCAATGGCTGTCAGAAGGAGCAGTAGGTTTGGGTATCTTGGCACTCTGATCCTTTCATCACATCATTACAACGGCACTGGGTGAAACACGGGTCACAGGGGAAAAGTACTGATAAAAGATTCCCTCGGATTTCTTTCTTGCTACATTATTGAGTCATCATCCTTTAAGCTGCTCACTATTTATGATGTGCACAAAATACACAATTAATTGTCCAATTCAACACCACTAGCACTGTGGCCTCTGACAGACTTTCATTTATCTAAATGTGGTTTTCTTTCTCTGGATTTATGATGCTGCTTAAGAAAATTAATTTCATCAAATTCCCCCAGAGGTTGAAGGGGGAAAACCACTCCTTCATTTCCACTGAAGTTACTGTTATTGGATTTGAAATGTTCTTTTTAACAGACAATGAATTTGCATACATTAGAAGCTCGCCAGTTCTGAAATCAAGAAGCTGGGAGAATATACTGATAAGTACTCTAATGTATTTCTACATTTGTCTGCATTTCAAACCAGGTCCAGATACCCATTGCCTAAACTTTGATGCGATTACCCTCCCCTTTGCTGCAGTGGAGACATAGAAAAGTGTTACGATCCAGCGAGGCTGGATGCTATTGCTTTACTAGAAGCAATATCCGCCTGTACAATGGAAAGAAAACTGTCTTACACTTTGGGCTGTGATGGTAGAAAGAATTGCTTCTCATATACAATGCAGCAAAATAGAACAGGTTTCCTAGAGACAAACAATAATTATGCAGAATGTACAGCTTATACATGTATGGACATATATCACTGTTCAAAGTATATTATGTGTAATGCCCTGATAGCACAAATGCTGTCACCAGCTAAGAAAATTAGCTTGACATGATCTAAAATACTTGCTATTCAGCTGAAAGAAAACAAACCCTGCCAACAGGAAGCAGGTTTTGACTATGATTGCTGTAAGGATGAAAATGCTGCGAACAGAAATAATTCTTAATATCTATTTGCTGAAGACAAGGAAAAGGCCCTAAAGGATGAACCGTGACTTCACACACATCGGGGAGTTACAGACTCAGGACTCTGACATACAGAAGTATTGTTTCTGTACTTTTGGATACAAGATATTTTGTTTCAGATATCATTTCAAACTAACAGCAGACAGTGTGGAGACAAGTCTGGCACTACAAATAACAGTAAATAGGTACAGTCAGACATTAATCACAGCTGCAGTAATATCTCAGCTCCTCCCGTATATTCCCTTTAATGAAATAAATTATTCGTTTCAGGTGGTTTTCCAACGCTTATATGGACTTTTTCCCTGAAATAATTCAGTGATATGCATAAATATGCATCAAACTTTTAATTTAACAATTTCATACTTCTGTTTTTCCCACCAATACTCTATGGTCTGTTAAGTACTCAAATGATCATGTGCAAATACTATTACCTAAAACCATGGAAAACTCTATAATCCATTGGCTATAGCTACCAAATAAAATGCAAATTAATAAGTAATTTGGTTTTGTTGATTTTTCTATCAAAGACTTAAAAGCAAGTAGTTCCTAACACCCGGAATTCTGCAAAAGGACCTTTCTCAGTACAGTAACTTAAGTAGAAAAATGGGATAAGTGCATGCAGGAACAGCATTATGATTAAATCTACCTGATCAAAAGAGTGGAAACATCAGAACAGGTTGGTAGCTAACACCACTGTATGAGGCTCTGTGGGTGGCAGTGGATCTGCATCTAAGAAGGATTTGTTTGCATTGTTTACATCCCCTGTTCTGCACACAGTCTTCAGAAACTGCACGACAAACCGTGCATACAGCCAGGGATGCTTCATAAAAAGTGAGGAATCAGTAAAGGAATACGTGTGCAGATGATGGAGCATTACGTACTGATGTGCTCTGCGGCAGGATTACTGCTATTGGCTAAATCTACACATTTATCTTTGCGAAGTTCTACAGTCCTGACATACCCATGGCACATTTGCAATAGTAAAAAATAACTTTACATTAAACAAAGCCAAGTACTGCCTTGTTAAATGTTGATGCAGTCTGCTGTTAGAAAAGGAAAACAAGTTGTTTGTAAAAGTAGCAAGAAACATTAGCCAAAATAGAAACTGAATGGTTTAAATAAACTTTTCCTGGGAAAATGACAAGAACAAAGTCCTGCTCTTGATGAAGTTAATGACAAAACCCAAGTGAATTAAATGGGGACATTGGAACGTATCCCTCAATTTTCTGAGAGCTACTTACACCACCTGCTCATTAATTCATACCCTCAGGACTTATTCTTAGGCTACAGCTTGTGAGCAGCTTCAAACAAGTGACATTTTGTGCCAAAAAGTCAGCCTAGCAGGGGATATATTCCCTCCAAAATGTGAGCTAAAGATTCACTCGAACCCCTCTCAACAACTTCGGGCCCTTTTTTGTGAAACAGAAAAATGTAATATACCATGTTTCTAAGTACCACTTTCTGTGGTGTGTGTTTCTAGCCTGATACAATTTTTGAGATACAGTGCAAGTATACCTGTAAAATGGTATTGCCAGTAATGCGTAGTCACAACACAGCATCATTCAGATTTGATCAGTAGTAGTTTATACCCAGAAAGGATGGCTTCCAGAAACCGAGCTCCAAAGACAGTTTTCTCAGTGTTTTCAATACATTGGCACTGCCAGGAAAATAAAAAACAGTAGAAAGGCACCTATACAGACACGCATTAGGACATGAGTTTAAGATGCCTACAATCCATTTATCATAGCTACTGTCAGAGGACTGGAGAAATGAGATAGAACTCAACCACTATCCATATAAAACATTAGTCTGAAACATAGGGCACTTTGTTCCCATAATGATAGCGCTTGTCAGATAACTCTGATGAAGCTTTAACATTATTGTGCCCTGAAGTACATTTCATTGTAGCTATGGAGTTTGAGATGAGCAAAGGTCTTGCCTTACTTTTAAAGAAATGCATTCAGAATAGCTTGATACACCAAACCTTCAGCAAATTATTACTATACCAAAGTCAGACTATGACATTTACTCAGACTAAACATCCCAGTTTACGTACCACCTAAAAGAGCAGCTCCTGTGCTGGCTCAAGAATGCACTCTTTAGGCTTAGGTAGCCTTACTTCTACCCCCGCTCCATACCATCTATACCAGTTAAATGAAGTTGTCAGAAAAGGTGATAGATGAAGCTCCAAATGGGAGCTCCTCCTTTATCTGTTTCAGGCAGAGCCAGTCCCTTCGTTAGTGCAACACGAAAACGTGGTAAAATGTGTGGAAAGAATGATTCCACGGCATGCGAGCTCTCCTGGAGAAGGGCAGTTTCAAATACCGGGCTTCACAGCAGTATACCCTAAGGCAGAGAGCTATCATAAACAGTTATAATAAATACCATGACTTACCAGGAAAAATGAGGAGAAAAGCAAGCAAGCAAAGCATGAAAAATTAAACATTTTTATCTTCAGAGTACTGTAACACATGGCATTTTAAAGCCAAATCGGTGCATCTTGCTTTTCTTCACCACAACAGCACTGAAAACTACCTGATCAGCTATTAAGCAGGACAACACAGACCATGGTAAGCAGAGAGATGTCAGGAAAGCATGGTCTTGATTTCCACAAGGTGCCAAAAGCCCCAAGCAAAGGCCCCCAGGTACCCAGCCCACCTTCTCAGTCATCAGTAAGAACTCACAGAAGGCCAGTGAAAGCCTGGCACTACAAACAATTTGTGCCACGTACTTCAGGATGTTAACTAATATCTCCTAAAGCAGCAAATACACAGCTGACTCACACAGATGAATAAGATCCAGCCCCAAACTCAGTATGTATTGGGTCAGACTCAAGGGAGGAAAAGCGTATCCTTCACAACATTTAAACTGAAGCAGAGCACGAGCTTCCACCACAATATGATCCTGAAGAAACTCATTTTCTCATTGCATCTTCAATACAGAAGTAACTCTTTAAGAATAAAGGTCCATCTCCTTTTTGACGCAAATGCAAATAACAAGGGCTGACTCTAACGTCCAGCTGCTATGGAAATGGTAACATATTCAAAGTTTTAAGCCTCATTTGCATTATTCAGAAGTTTCACAATACATTCATATATCCACATTTGAATGGACCACAGCTATGACTGCAATGATCAAATAAATATTTACTTTACAATGCAGGCATGCTCTTGATTTATTGTATTCATTAAACACTGTCTGCCTTACAGGAGCAGCACAAAAATCAACACACGTCAGTATTACTCTTCTCTGAGTGTGTGTGCAGGTGTGTATATGTGTTGAATCTGACCACTGCCAATTTATCTGAAGGCAAATGAGCTAATTCATACTATCAAATGGTCTTATTTAAGCTTTTGATGTTGTTTACCTGCCTAGATAGAAGTGAATTGTCTATTAATTCATTTTACTCGGCCTAAAGTATAAACCAGAATCTCACAAGACTGCTACAAATGCTTCACATGAAACAGAAGAGTAAAGATGTCTTTATCTTATTTAACCTTGCTTTGGCTGTGTCTTATTACTCTAAAGCACACCAAGGCTTCTTACAGGTAGAATTAGTTCTTAAAATCAAAATTACTGTAGACACTTACTGACATATGCAGGCTACCCTCCTTTTTATAGTAACCTATATTCAATCTTCACCACTGTAGCGCTTTCTTGATCCTGAGTCTTATGTTAAAGGAGAATTAATTACAGCACAGTAGATTTAAATACCGGTAAGAAACCAGAGACTTTTTGCCTTCAGGAAAGAGAAGTTTTAAAATGAAATTTAAGGTGAGTAATGAGAACTGTGTCGTCACAAGTAATGGAATTACTGCACTGTTTTAAATGAGTAGCCAATGCTTAATAAAACTAAAACCACTGCGATGACTTCTCTCCTCATTACTTTTCTCTTACAGATCCGGAGCTGGATATGTGTTCAATTTTGTAAAATGAAAACGGAGGCGCAATTCAGGATGTCTTTAGTCTTTGTTATGAATTTTTAGTTGCTATTTTTAGATGCAAAACTTAGCTGCTAAGCAAATACACATCTAGACAGAAAACCTGAAACCCTCTGTTTTCTAAGTGAATGGCTGTTCACTGAAGACTAAGGTAGAGACCTCTGGTTCCGGCAGATTCCAGTCCATTCAATGTCCACTAATCAATCCCAGACTGAGGATTACTCCTATTCCTTTCCTTTGCATGATAAATTTACCTTCCTTTTTCTGAAGGAATCTGGGTTTTGCTGTTGCTAACATACAGGCTGCCCGTGGTTTACATGGCCACATGCTCACAATGACAACAGAAACTCCTAGGTTTGGATTTATTATTTGCTGTGGCACTAACCAAATTTCTTAAGGAGTCATCCTGAAGGAAGCTGGAGATGCACAGCTTGGGACACTCCACAAGTTGGCAGCATGTATCAGCAAAGTGTAGGGAGAGTTTAGTGCTAGTAAAATGCTGAGTAAAGATCTTTGATACTGAAGAGAGTAGGCTTCAAGCTTAGAAAGGCTGCATCCAGTCAAAATACAATGCTAGCTAAACTAAATATGTCATATGCAGAAAGAAACCTAAACAGTGAGATGTTATGGAAAAAGAGACAGAGTGAAAAGGAAAAGCACACGTGAAGGCAGATTTATGTTTCAACCTTGAGCTGATTCTTACCTTTACGGGAAAGAAAAGTCCCTTAAACTTGACATACAAACGCTCTATGTGGACTAAGTAGAAATAACACATAATGCTTCTTCAGAGTTCATTATATACAGCAGCTATGCGCCTGTTGCTTCTGAAGAAATCCACTTAAAGGTTATTGGCATCCTTAATCACATCAATGCTCATTTCGATCCCTTCATACAGTAACTCTAAAAAAGTTTACAGAAAAAATTGCTCTTTGATAATGAAATAAAAAGCAAATAAGGACACCGGAGAGTTAAAAGGGTAAAAGCCTGTCTCTAATTGATTGTAAACTGATGACAGTGAAAACTGGAAGATTTGTTTGAACCAGATGTTTGTTCTATAGAGCTGTTCAACCATCAAGAAAAGAATGTCTCCTGAATATTTACCAAATGAGGACTGATGAAAGATTAAAGCTTCACTAAACCTTTTACCTTCTCTGCTAAATAGAGAGTTCCAGAGCTTGCAAAGAGGGCTGCAACTGAAGTCATAGATTCACATTTTCATCAGAGGCATCGGCGCACACACTGAGGAACAGTAGCGTGTAATGTGGAAAAATGCTTTGGAAGCTATTAGGGAACTCATGGCTTTCCAAGGGCAAAGGTTTAAAAAACAACTAAATTGCAATTCAGGTTTTGGAACAAAACCTGTGCATCACAAACACAATCTAAACAGTGATCCCCTAAGATTGGCATTCAGGGAATGCCTCCAAAATGTTATGGACTGTATGCTGCTTTTAAGTTACTTAATCAGCTGTCAACTGTGTAGGGAAATACTGTGCTTCAGTGTCAGGCAAGCAAAGGTTTAGAGGGGTGAAATGGGACTGTTACCTTTTTCAATTTATGGTTAATGCAAGGAAAGGTTTGGGGAATGTTCATGACAATCCTTGAAGCAGAAAACAAAAGCAAACTTGGACATTCTTTTTAAGAACCCCCTGACAGTCCTGATTCAAAACCCAATTGTAACTAACAGGCAATTCAGTGACAAGTTCAAAAACTTGTATGTTTTCTAAGTTGGATGAAAAACTAAGGTTGGAAGTACCTACTTGGAACTGAAGTGAGCAGGAATAAAGGTCCAAAGTATACAGTTTTGGAGCCTATATACTAACTCTGCTCTTAAATGCTGTTAAGGGATGACTAACATGGCAGCAACAGAAATACCAAGCGTACTGAAGGAAAGAAAACTTCATTTTTCAATCCCTGTTACCCTAATTTACCCTAAATCTGCTCAGAAAAGTAAGGATTTATTTCCTTTTTCTGAGGAGATTTCTCAAAGGTATTAAATCCCCCCAAAATAGACATCATGATCCTGATATCTGACAGCTTTAAACCCATTTGGCAAGATGAGGGGTACCCCATGGGTGACTGTGAAGAGCTCAGCCCCTCACCTTCACACTATTCTCAGCAGCTCTGCTGGAAGGATAGCATCACTACTTGCTCCTGCACCCTGATCCTTTCTGATAAATGAAGACACCTTAAGACACCCAGAAACTGGATTTCCTTAGACAGAGAGCGACAAACAAATAATTTTATTAGATGTTTCATGGCAGCTGCTCTGTTATATTGCACAGGATATTTGTCTGCCATTTTAATTATTAATAGCATAAGGAAAACCATCTCTTAGGGTCCAGTAACGGTTGGTGTTGAGCTTGAGAGAGAAACAAAACATTTCTGAGGAGACCAAAAGCTTTAAAGCATTACTGCTTCCAATACAAATTTGGAAAAGTATCTCAGGTGAAAGTGTTCCCTTAAGACTGAGCAGGACTTCTGCAGCTTCTGAAATGAAGCTTGTTCTTCCAGCTTCTGCACAAACTACATCCCCGCTTTCCAGTAACTTAAAACAAGGACAGTCTTCCCAAATAACATCAGTTCTGAGGGAACTGCTAGAGTGCTCTACTGGACATGAACCAAAGGCACAGTCCGATCACTGCAGCAAACAAGAGCCAAAACTCAGGAGGAACTATAGACTGCGAAGTACACACAGATGTGTATTACTATTCAGAACTTAGTCGGTATACCATAAATGGGTTTCACTTTGAATGCAAATGAACTTCAGAGAGTAAGCTGAAAATGCTGCCTTGGGTACAGATTTGAAAGTCAAACAGTCTAAGCACATTATCCATCAGTAATCCAAACTTCTATTGCTTCACTATCTTTTCTTTGTATTAAATTCTTTACCAAGTATAATGTATGATACTATAAACTTTCCGATATAATTGTCAGCGAGGTTCTCCTGCCAGATTTCTATATGTGACTGTTATTACCAGACATCACTTAGTCATCTAGTGGCAGCCAAGGTAATTATATATGGAAGCAACCATAAGCGTTTGATACATCAACAAATGTATGATGACAGAACTGAGTGTTACAAACTCTGGATGTATACGGAGAACATTTGTGATGCCAGACAGTATTTGTACACTCAACATGATCTATGATACTATTGTCTTGTTTGCCACAGTGAACATACATGCGCAGGATGATTATGTCTTACTGGACAGGGCTGGGATTATTAATTTGTTTGTTAATGGGCCCAATTCTGTACCTACTGCTGGTGCTGGGTGACACATTGCTCTGTACCTCTTCCCAGTACACAGAGCTTTAAGGGCACCCTTAGTGACAGCTCAGTTTAGTTTATGACTTCAAGAGTTCTCTTCAATTAGAAATACAGGGACTAACTTGTGAGAGCTAAAGTGGAGTTTTGCAGTGTTTGGTGCTTTCAGCTATTTACCAATAGTATTTCTTAATTTATATTCCCAGTTCTCCTAACAGCAAAGTATGCCAAGAGGACCCTTGTTGAGATTCCATTCAAGAAGACAGAACAGCTCTACCGCTAGAGGGTGGCAACTGGCTGCCTTCACTGAGCTTCTCAACTATTCAAAATTCACAGCTTTTAAGTTAAATTGGTCTTTTCTCTAATTAGGATGTGCCCGGCAAGCAGCAGTTCACATAATAATGATCTAGACATCTCAATTCTTTGCTCTTTGCCTGAATACAGTCAGGTTTCAGGTGCATCCACACAGAGACCCACAGTGACCTGCTATTGCTGGAGAAGAACACTGCAGAATCTGATCAAAGCATAAGCTAGTGAAGAGCTTTAGAGATTCTCTTACTACAGCTGTAACACTTGTGTCAGAAGAGTCAGACCCACAGAAAAAACAAACAAGATTTGGTTTGAGGGCTTTACAATAGAGGAAACACTAAAAGTATGGCCTGCACATCTTTGGTCAGTCAAAGAAGGAATTTAAATACCAGCATAAAAACTGTAAAAGAAAATATTTAAATTACCCTAAAAATATTCTATATGTCTCATATGTTGCCTGAAAGTTTCCCATCTAGGTATTTAATTAGTTACGTTCCTTTTTTGTCATGCATCAAACAGTGCATTTTATGTTAGTGTTTGCATACAGGAGTGGAAAGGATGGATCAAGTGGGCAAGTGGCCAAGAGGACACAATCTCTATATTTTCCTTTCTTTTTTTCCCCTCATATTAAATACTCCCAGTCTTGTAGTTCACTTGCTACCTCTACAGAAGTCAGATGTGTGAAAAAAAAGTATAATTGAAGTTAAGGCCTGCATAATCCTTTTCCTAAAGATGTAAGATACAGCTTGAACATGCTGCTTACTTGTAATACCTGCTGTGATCTTGCAGTCTAGCTGCAGCTAGTCAACAGGATGAACACCAGACAGAGTTGTGTATCTATTTCCCTATGACAGCTGTGAAAAGGAGATTATAAAACCCCGCTCAGCCACTAGCCGTATGGAATTGAAGCTTTAAATGATACAGGAAAGATAACACTAGAAGAGATTTTTGTCACAAGGAATTAGTCTGCACCAACCTGGTACCTTTGTCTAATTTCTTTTAAGTATGTATATTACCTCAAAACTTTTCAAAGACTTGACATTTTAATGGTTTCAGGTTCATTGGCCAGATTAAACCTAATCTCTCTCTACTACACGTTTAAAGTGGGATTTGTGGCTTTGGCTCCATGACTCCTACTGAAGTTAATGGGTTTCAGTAGGCCAAATCCTCACATGCTATTTTGACAGTTTCTACTTCTGTGTTTAAGTCTTCTAAATAAACAAACCTGAGCTTAATAAATAGTTAAAGAAACAAAATCCATTTTGCTAGCTTGACTAATGAATTAGGCTTCCAACAGCACCTGATAAGATTTACAAGATTGCTGAAACATCAGCCAAGAAAAAACAACCCTAACTTTTTACGACTATAGGGCTGCAATAGCTCTCAAGGAAAAATAAAGGAAGTGCCCTGACGTACAAGCTCATTGTAGCTGGTTTGTGTATGTGAAAATCAGAGCTTGTCAGCAATTTTGGGAGTGTGTGTGCGCATGTTTCTGGTTTTGTGGCATTGTTTTTTTTGTTTCTTTCCCTAAGAAAGAGCCCTACTTTTAAAACTTGTTTTTTTTTTTTTTCTCCTAAGCATATTTTAATTATGACAAAAAAATTGCATTAAATATTCAGAGCACAATTTCTACAGGAACAGGATGAGATTTGAAAAACTCTATCCCCTCCCGAATAAGCAGTAGAAAATGGCTTGATGACTAAATGAGGGACAAACATTTCTGACCTCCTATGTAAAGGAAGAAGGTCAAGCACACTAGTAGAAATAATAACAGTCAAGGAACAAAGATGTGGTGGTAACGGTAGCCTCAGAAGTTGCTTTGGCTGAAGAACTTTGTTAATTTCCCAATTTATAGATAAAAAAGTACTACTTACCATGTGTATCAACCTGACTTCATCCTTGGACAAAATTCAGCAACTGTACTGAGCCTTATGGCCACTGGAAGTTGAATAACTTTACCACCTGGTTGTGCAAATAAACCAGACTGCTGAAGGTGCTGTTTCAACTTAGTGACTAGAATAGTATTCACCGAGGGAGGGAGGGAGGAAGGGAGCAAAGGGAGCAGTGCACTGCAAATCCTGAGAAATCTGATCATCCAGTAACTCAATTCCATCCCAGTGTGACAAAACACGCAGAATCCTCAACAGAATAAGGTTTTAACTCTGTGACAGAAATAGTTAAATAAAATACTACCATAAATTCTCAAATCATGCCTGTTAATGGCATATCAGAACTCAAGGAATAGCATCATTGCTAAGGAATAGCAGAAGTCCAATAGGAGATAGTCTGGACATTACTTATGGGATTACAGAAAATCTTGCAATACCTTGTAACAAGTCCTAAATGAGTTCACTATGGAAATTAGAACTCTTTAGTGAAGGTGGCTCCAAGACATGGATTTGCTTTTTCTATCATGTCAGTCATTTCGATAACAGAAAACCAGCTGGCACAGTTTGCAGATTCAGATTTGTACATCATCAGAAGTACATGCTTGTAGTGGGAGAGACAACAGTAGATACAATGGGCTACCTAAGGCAACTTGCGCAAGACAACTCTCTAGTGTTCTGAAATTTATCTGAGTGAGGAGTGGAGGAACTGCTCACTGAAGTACGTGAAAATGACTGTCTTGGTTAATAGATTCAGTTTTGCCCGCATTATGATAGTTTATTATAATTTTATGTATGTTATGTATTTTCCATTCTTCTTCTCAACATGATGCCCAGGCCATTATGAATGATTTGTGTTGATTTGGTACTAATGCATACTGTATGTGATCATCCTACTGCCACTGGGAATAAAGGTGTAAAGTGCTGGTTAACATTCTTTCAAACATTTTTCATTGCTTCTTTACTGCGCATAATCTTTACTAACCCCCACATTAATTTCATTTTAGAATCTGCCTGAAGGGAATAGCTAGAGGTGTGAAATAGCTGGAGGAGGATAATATGACATCTTATTATGAAGCAGCAGTTTGAAAGTTGTCAGCTTGGTCCTTGGTTTAAAAAAATGCAGCACCATACAGTACATGTATTTTGAACAGATGGACCCAGCCATACAGCATGAAACCAAGAGGCAACCTGAGACAGATATAATACATATGATACCTCTCCAGATCTACACATATTATCATTGTCACCATTGCCATTTTCATTCTACTGCTGTGGTAGATAGCAGTTCCAGCCATAAACTAGATCTCCATAACACACAGCTAATCCTACAACATTCACAGTCTACGAATGAGGTGAGAAAAAAAACCAAGAGCTACAGACAGACAAGTACAAACAAGCACAGAGAGAGTATTGATCAATTTGGCCAAGCAGCTAGTGGCTGATGTACCCACAGCCTGAGTGTGTGCTCAATTCCCCCTGGAATACTAATAAACTGTTGTTAATCAATTGTAGCACAAAACCACATTAAAGGGCAATTCTCTTCAGTGCCTAAATATTTCTGAATTAATACGTTAAACTGCCACCATCAATACCTGGACACCAGCACACCATCTAAATAAAGGACCTTTGCCATAGACACTTAGCATAGCTATATTATTTTTGCATGTCAAGAAACCGAATTCATAGAATAGACAGGGCTGGAAAGGACCTCAAGATAATCCAGTTCCAACCCCCCTGCCATGGGCAGGGACACCTCCCACTAAACCATGTCACTAAAGGCTATGGACAGCCCAGGCAAGAACCCAAGCCCAGAAGGAGCCCACAGGTAGGGCTGGTCAGGGCAACTACTGCCTGCAGATATATGTTCTCAGGGCCTACCTGACTCCTCCTTCTACTGCCTTCTTCCCATTACCATGCTACTAGCATTTTAGTCCCAGAGCAGGTAGTGCACCTCACTTACTAAGATGTCTAAGGAAACAATATGTACAAACCATTCTTATGATTTAGTACATCCATCATCCGGTTACATTTCAGCTCTTTCTTAACTTTACCTTGCAAACATAACCTAAACTACAGGCAGTAATCAGAAAGGTAAAGACAGGAGTTATTCCACAATGGTCCTCTGTGTTGCTTTAAGTATTACCAATTCCAAATGTTCTCAAGAAGAAAACCCTGCAGAATCATCAACTGGCTGAAAATCAAGAGGGATTTTGTTGTTGGTGGTTTTAATGCAACATCTTGGTATTTTGTTTGGCTTCTTTACTTTCTTTTGTCCTGAAGAAGAAAGGAAATTGGTCCATTTGTAAGTTTATGCCAAACACTAAATTATGTCTGATAGCAGGGATGATCCTTTTAAAGCCTACGAGCTAGTATTAAGAAAACAGATAATATGAAAGAGTCAAAGTCATTACAAATAGAGAAAATCAACATTTATATGTTGTACTATTAAAGAATTAATTATTTTTTAAAGCATAAAAAGAGGTACTGCTTAAATACTGCACTGAACTTGCACACCTGCCCCCACAATCTGTAACACATTTTCATTCCTTGCCTAAACGGGCAAGAAGCCTAAAGCAAGACTTTCTAGTTTACTTTCTTCTAATTTCCTATCTCAATTCATTCTGGGTCATACTTATTTTTTCAGTTGTGCTCAAATTACTCTTCCAATTAAATAGTTTTTATCTTTTTATTTACTTTGTTGGAGTATTTGTAGAGAGAAAGCTTCCATCCTTTCACTGTGTAATGCTAAACAAGCCAGATTCAGGTATTCTTCCAATGCAAACCCCTGCTTTCCTCAAATCTCTTTCTATCTTCCTCCTCCCCACTAACACTGTCTTACATACAGATTGCCAAAATGTACGTGGAGTTGCAGCAAATTCAGACATGCAATTAATGAGCATCAGTAAAATTAATTCCTATTTCTGTCTCTCCCTTACCTTCTTTCCATTAATGTCATTGAACCCTCCGTTAGGCAGAAGCCTTTTAGGACTCTCTTTTTCATACTTTGCACTAGTCCTCATTTATTTCCAAAGCACTGAAAAAACATTCTGGCACTACCAGCCCAGTTTCTTATGTGATCTGAACTTGGTTAATGCCATTACTTGACTAGCTGGAGGCAAGCAGCTCTACTATCCCCAACAGGGTCAGAAGAATGGTAGAGTACCAAAAATGCTCTCCACCAAACCAAGCCAAATTTTAGGCTACCAGTAGATTTTTCACTAATGCATAGTAAGAATGAGGAAGAATTCCTCCCAGTTACAGGCACAGACATTCAGGGATAAATGCTCAGATCATAGGTTCTGACAGAATTCATGGGTGTCTCTGAGCAAGCCATTCACCCTTCATTTTTTGTCTTTTTACCAAATAAAGCTGATTTTCTGACATCTTGTGCCTTTTTTAATTACATGATACGCTGTTCTTCTGCCAGGAGGGATTACTGTAATACAAAAACATTAAGGAGCACATAAGAGGACCATAATGACTAAGGGTCCAGTTGAGCGTTAAATGTCAGTAGGGCAAGATTTTACTAGCTAGTATTGGCAGGATGGTACAGGTACAACCCCTCCGCGACAAATTCCTCAGCTCTGTAACCTCAAGTAAAAGCAAAAAGATACAAATGTTTTCCAAATTTTGTAAGGAGTTTTACTGAGATAAATGTATCAGCCCAACATCATATTTAAAGTTATGATAAAAAATCCCACTGCAGACCTGCCTTTGCACATTTGAAGTCCAGTCGTGGAGAAGTAGCAGAAAGATAAAAGTAAAGCATCAAAATAACGTATCTTTCTTTCTTTTCTCCCTCTATTAAACTCATTTTACTTGTCACCTATATATTTCTAATTTCTGACGTTTCACATGCCTAGACATTGATATGCTCTCATGAATCATGAGACAGGTTCCCCTCATGTTTCCTTTTTCTGACACTTCTAATATAATAGACACCTTTGCCAGCTATCTTGCTGGTATCTCAGATATCAAAAAAATCAATAGCTTTAAGTTATTAGAAGAACTGACACTGTAGTTAAGAACAAGACGGAAAACATCTAGCCAGGAAGGTGAAGCATTACTTGGCATAGCTGAGGAAAGAAATCTACTGAAACCAGTGACATGTTAGAAACGGAAACATACTGCGCAGCTTCTCTCTATCAGGGGTAACGTCGCTTCAGATACCATTGCTGCAAATACTTGTCTTAATCTACACTTAAAATACGAGTGGCTTGCTTTGTTTTTCCTCAAAGCTTTTATGCTCTTTATTTCAGAGAAAGGCAAACGAAAAAAAGAATGTTACAAACATAAGCCTACTGTTCATACTATTTACTCATCAAAATTTCATTTCAGACATCTTAGGGCAGGAAAGTTCACCTGATTGCCCAATTTCATCTCCCATTTACAAAGAGCATGTAATTAAAATGTGTCTCTTACTATTGCACCATCCTGAAAGGCACTCATCCCTGAAGAAATCCAGTGATGCTGCTCTGCAGCAAAATCACATTACTCCTTCCAGAAACTCCTTTAAACCTTTTTTTTCTGTACTGTCTTTACCTGTCCAACAGACTTCTAAAAATACACACAAATTTCATTTGTGCTTCCCAACAGCATTTTGCCATGACCCAGCTGAGGGTTCTGCATGCCATGAAGCCCTCAGGTCTCTACAGATGTCTTTTTACAGCCCACTCTTAAGTGGAGGGAGATCCTGCCACATCACCACTGAAGTGCTCACTAAAGGCTCCTATATAATGCTGTTTCTGGTCAAGCCATACCTGGTGCCAGAACTGCTGCCTTGACCACAGTAACATCTCCCCATGCTCCTTCCTAGTTAGGGCCAGATACCGTTAGTAAAGTCAGGGGCAAAAAAACCCAACTTTTTTCATCTCCACATTGCTCTCAGCTTTGAAGCTGGTGAAAGCAGATGTGAATCAGAGCTGCTGCCTGTGCCCAGAGCCATCTAGACACTGCTCCCAGCAGGAAGCATCATCAGCTCCTTCAGCACTGTGGGCAGCCAGGTGTCTGTGACTGCAGCGGGCTGTCACCACACTTCCTCTGGTCAGAGATATCCAGGGGCCACCTCCTTGGGTGAGATCAGCACCCTCCCCCCTTTAAGAAGCCTTGCAGACTGAAACTGGAAACGGTGTACGAATACTCATCGATGACAAACATGAAGAGACAAAGGTCATCTACCCATCCCTCCGCATAAATCTCCAACAGATTAGTCTTTTTCTATAGCATCAATGTTTTTATTCACCATCATACTAACAATTCCTACTGAGCTGCTGCTTTATAGAGTGCTGCACACTCCCTTTGCATTGCAGCCCATATTCCTTGTCCCTGAATGCATACAATTTTGCATACAATTGGAACCGTCTTGCCAAGAGATCTATAGACCTCTGTAAGAATTCCGCTGCATTTCTCCCATTTCAGTAAAGCTTCTTATGGTCAAGCACTTTAAGACAGACCAATTGGCCATTTACTTAGAAATCATTTTATTCCCAGTGTCAAATCTAAGGAAGGTAACTAGAAAGTGATTTTTCTCAGCTCAAAGAACAACCTAATCAACAAATAGAATAACGTTTATACTGCAAGACCCATTTACACAAAGCCATGTGAATTATGCTACCAGGAAAAACTGTCATTCACTGGCAGTCAAATGGAGACTGCAGTTTGGCCTCATACTTGACCAAGCTGATGACAAATAAGAGCATGTACCTGGAGCAGCGCGGTCAGAACACTTAGTAAGATATGAGTATGATTGCACGGACTTGAAGTGAGCTACAGACATGGTTCTGTAGAGAAGCACACTGGAAGACTGGAGAAGGAAGTACACCAACGAATTCAACAGTGGCCTGCCTACACACATAAATGCACATGAGAACAGATCAATGTAAAAGTGAATGCTACTGCACATGTTATGCACGTCTGAAGTCAGAATGTGAGTACACTAAAACTGACAGTTAGAGGTGCTTAATGGTGGGGCTTAATTAGCATGCATCCCCTGACTCAGTGTGTGTCCCCTGACATATTAGAAGCTTTGTTCCAGATATTCAAAGAGGAATAATTTGTGTGAGGATTTTGGAGCAGTTTTATAGAATAGGTTTTATATGGTCTTTGACACAATGGTCTGGTGAAGTAGACTGCAGAGAGAATTAGCATAACCCTTTTTCATTTGAACAAAATCACATCCTCAGTACAGAGCTCTATTTTTCTATGATTTTGACAAAGAGGTGCATTTATCAGACTATTACATGATATTAACAATCACTTTTAAAACAGTTTTGAAGGAGATACTACACTGAAAACATATCAATTAAAGCTTTTGAAGAAATTACATCCAGAACAACGTATTCTCCTTTGAGTCACTGAATTTCTGTCATTTTCTTCAGTGGAGTTAGACAGTCAACTTACTGCAGAAGAAACCCTGGTGATGCCTACATAGTTTGCTGGTATCGAACATTGGCTTTTATGTGTAATCTACTAATTAAAACCCCTTTCACTACCGCATGCCACAGCCGTTCCTAACATGGACGCTAGATTCTTATGTTACCTATCCAAAACGTTTAAACTCTGGCAGGTGACCACACAACTGCTTGTCTATCAAAAGATACAGACCACAGAGCAGAGCAAACAAGCTTTGTTAAGAATCATATGCAGTTAGAATTTCCTATCGCTTAGAAAAATAAACCACAACTTTTGACAAAGAGCTTCTGACTCTATCCAGCATTTATGGACAACACTGGATGGCATACGGAGGAAAGAGCTGAAAGATAGTGGGACAACAGAAAGGTACAAAGTCATAAGCCTGAAAGTCTACACTTGCCTGCAAACCAGCAGGCACACTGGTTGGGTGGATAAGGTGTTTGGAAGTCTGCTCCAAAGGCAGATTCCTCAGCTTCATTTGAGCAATCTGGCGATTGCCACCAACTTCTACACTGCCCCATGAAATACTCAGATTTTGATGGGCTGGGAAATTTCGAACAAAAAAATTACTGATTTGCATATATTTATTGACTATTTAGGTATCCTTATGACCTACCATTTAGAATCACTTTTTCTGTGCATTTGGCATCAAAAGCAATATAAAACCAAGTGCATGCTATGAGTTCACATTGAGTTTAAGATGTAAAGATTATATAGTAAAAATAGTCACAGATCAGCTTTCAATGTTAAAATTGTGTTCTACCATTAACTGCTTTAGCAGACATTAAATAAGCAAAGTATGAAAATGTATTTTTAAGTTTTCCTTCTGAAACATCCATTTGTAAGCTCTCTTTAACTGAAGAATAACTTTAAACAACTATTAACAACAAGCTATTAATGTTTGTCACGTCTTGAGGATGATCGTCACATTTATTAATACTCCGTAAGCTGCTTTTCACACTTCATTATAGCTGTGTTGGTTAACAGAACATTCTTTCATCACAACCTGGACATCATTTTCACGAGTGACTTACGGGCTTCTAATGAATATATATATATATATATATGTAATGAGATAACGAAAAATGCAGACTGCAATCATTTATTGTTAATGTGAATCCAGAATCCAGTTAAAATTTAGCAACTATACTAACATTATTATACTGAAAAAATGAGAATGGAATTATATCGTAGCATACTGAAAATGAGTTTGTCTCTCCTCCTTATTTCATTCCTGGCTCAAATTTTTGATTTCTTAAAGTAATTCATAGAATCTATCAACCTTTTAAACCTTGTCAACAATACAAATAAAAATGAAGATTTGGTGCAGATAGAAAATAACGTTCCTCTGTATTACAACCTTACACTAGCAAGGGTTCAATTTTTACATCACACACAAGTATGCAAATATAAGTACATAAAATTTTAGTCTTGATTTAGGGCTGATTTAAGTGCAGATTTAGGGTAATTACAGTGTAGTGTCCAATCTAACCCTGTTGAAATACAATGCTGATTCCAGTGACTCTTCTGAGAATGAGATCAAGCATGAACTGAGAAAGGGCCAGGGAGGGGGTTTTGGAGAAGGAAAAAACACAGTCTGGCATATCTGCAGTGTCCACAACTGTTCACCTCTATACCACAATGACGGACAAGTTTTGAACTTTTGCTATATAAAATACAACATATTCTACACGTATGAGTACTGAATTAACTTTATGAGGCATTAAGTAACAGCGAGAGAATCCAAACTCAGCTTCTCCTGCAGTACTGGAAAATGGACTCTAAGGACAGCCAACAATCTGTCAGATCCTCTTGCCCCTGCACACACTTGTGAGTACACTTTTCCACCTTGCACTAACCAGGAATTTGCATCATGTTGCAAGGACAATTGAGCTTTATTTCCATTTGGAAGAAATGATGCAGCAGTTGTGAAAGAGAATACTTCTTTTAGGTTATTTGTGAATCATATGGTCCCACAAGATTAAGAAAAGACAGTAACTACATGGTGCTACCAATTACACTTAAACTGGAAGAAAAATCTCCAGGCATGAAAGCAGTGGGATAGAGAAGAAAAGGCCTGTGATGTAAAGCAGATATAAAGCACTACTTAACTGATCAGTACTGCCTCACCCCTTAGTTCTGCTCCAGAACTGCATCAGAAACAGAGCATCTCAGTACACCTGTACCTAGAAAACTGAAAAGAAGAGGGGGAAGAAAACGAGCATATATTCTTAGATAGCTAGAAAAGAATAAGAACATTTTACTTCAGGCTTACCACTTTAGGCTCAGTTTGAAATTAAAGCACAGCAAAATATGAGAACTGACTACAGTTATACCAATAGTGAGATTAAGTAATTATCATTCAGTTACTATAAGGAGAAAGAAAGTCATTTGCTTATGATGTCAGGAGGGCAAACAGCTTCCTCCCTAACTTTACAATGTTCACTGGAAGCAATCAAGCTGTTAGTGGCTGGGCAAAGGCATCAAGGTGGTAACAAAGGCAACAGGAATGAATTAATTACAAAGAATATAGGTTAGGTTTGCAGCTTTATGGCTTGCTGCCATAAAGAGGAGGCCTTTCTCTCCCAGTGCCCCCTCTCCCTCCACTACTCCCAGCCATTAAGCTCTGCAGCTGCTTTCCCTCCCTCCCAAGGTATTTTCTTCAAGCGCCTTGGGCTGGGCACAGTCACTGGAAGCAGAATGCACACAACTTAGGAGCATAAAGTAATCATTTACTGGTAAACTCAACAGAAAGTACCTTGGACATAACAAACATTAATTACCCATCCTGACAAAGCACTGGAACAGTCACAGCAAGTGAGGCAGGCATCAGTCAGGAAGGCAAAGGATGATACGTAATGTTCACTGAGAAAAATCTGTAACACTGCTGAGTTGCCATCTCCCACCATATCCACACCGCCAACCACACTGACACCCTGCTTGGGTTTTTTCCCTATAGAATTTTGTACCTCTCCAGGTTGGTGCTCTGCCTCCTGAATCTCCAAATCCCTTGACAAGCTTTCCTCTGTTCAGCTGAAGCCTCAGGGGAGCAAGGTGATATTACAAAGAAAGCTACAGACAGCTGTCCTTGGTATTTGCTGGACCTTTCTGAGCTTTGATTTAATCTACCTATATGGTAAGAGGGATTGAGGGGCTTCCTCCTCTCTTTCCTCCCTCACTCCTTTCCTCCTTCCCTTCCTTTGGTTTGCTGTCTGGCAAAGTAGTCTTTAATTCCTGCAAAAATACAGCAATGTGTCACACAAGTGATTCTTAAGCACCTTGAAGAAAATAAGATTAGTAACATGCGACATGGATTTGTCAAGAACAAACGGTGTCAAATCACTTTAATTTCCTTCCTTGAAAAGTTCATCGAGAACTAATTGATCTCTCTCATGTATCTCCTCTTTAGTGAGGTTTTCCTCACACAACAGTCTCGCAACCTAAATGCTTCATGCCAAATAAAATCTACAGCAAGTGAAAACATGATTAGAAACTGTCCACCAGTGTCAAAACAGAAGACTGTGTTACACAGTCATCTTCACCTGGTATTTGTTGTATTTTTCTTAATGGCCCAGTTGAGAGCATGCTTATTCTAAAGTCACACGGAAGCTAGCCAGTACAGACCACAAATGTGTTACCTTGAGTAAATGAGGGAATGATCTTGAAAAACTGGGAAAATACTCTGCCAAATACGGAAATAAATAAACATTAGGTTCCACACTTAGGCAGAAAAAATAAGCTGTGCGTATTCAAAATGAGTAATCACTGACTAGGTGATTTTACAGGAAAGATCTGCTGGTTTTAAAGTATCATAAACTGAACATGAGTGAACAGTGTTATCCATTACGAAAAATACACCAGGAGGTAGAGCCTGCAAAATACGCACTAGGCATTGGTAAATGCTATATGAAAGATGTGGACACTAGGGGAGGGTAGTAAAAAGGGAAAACGTGCTTTGACAGCGATGCTTTGTCTAGCAAAGACAGGACACTGCTGAGACATAACAGCTTTCAAGCAGCAAAAAAGCTGCTGCAGAGTCCTCCGTGTCCATGGCAATAGGACAAATAGTAATGAGCTTAAGATGCATTAAAGGAGACTCAGGTGAGACACGATGATAAATTTTATAATGTTGGGATAATGAAGCCCACTGGAATAGATTGCCTAGGGCAGCAGTGGAATCTCTAGTATTAGAGGTTTTTTAAGAATACATGAGATAAACATCTATCAGGTATTAGGCAGGTGTTGGGCAAGGAAGGGGATTAGATGTCCTCCTGATGTCCTTTCATCATCCTGTTGTTAATGACTGCGCTACCAAATTTCAAAAGGACCATATTACAAACTAAGTACAGTTGTAAATATATTAGACTACTGGTGGTCTTAACTGTTCACTCCAAGACCATAATGCACCTTGATTTCTGATGAAACAACCTTTAAATTTCTGAGATTCAATAGGAGGAAGGGGAATGAAAGCCTTTGTGCAGTATATTCAATGTCAAGTAAGAGGCACCATCAATTTTAACTGCATCATAATGCAAATGGGAAGGAAAGCACTGAGATTTTTCTTCAACTAAAAACTGTCTGTTCAAGACATAGCACTGCACCATGGTGCCTGTGCTATTTTATTCAGTGGAATGAATGTTCAGAAAAGTGAATAATGTTTGGAGTAGAGAAAAAGGAGCACAACCAGAGAAGTCATTAAAAGCTCTTTTGCTAAAAGGAATTGTTAATGATATTTGCTCAGTGTTTCATGATTTCAGCCATTAAAACTGCTGTTGAAAAAAAGTGCTCCACACTGAGAAATATGCACGTGTCATTGACTCAGAGGCTGACAACAGTGGTAAAAACACATGCCCTAAAATGGGTTTTTTTGCTTTGGATATGAGAACTCTACAGGGCTGAACCTGATACTGTCAACTCTTACAATTTGTTAATTTTGGACTAAAATAGTCTTATCACCCCTACACAAATATGTGAGCTGTGTGTCACCATTTCACATGAAACCTAAGAATTGAATGTGCTGGGCAAACCAACAGCTTTATAGTGCAGTAAGACTTCATCTTTCCAGCAGAAAAGTGCCATAGCAGCTAAGGTGGGTGGTCATTTGCCACCTCCAGTGGAAAGACAAAGTACAGTGGATAATGAAGAAAGGGCATAGAATAATGAAGAACAGTCAGATTGTAAATGTTGTTGTGGAGATGTTGAAGATATCACAAGCTATCTGTTATGACTTAGCTTTGGTATACTGGGAAAAACGTGCGCTTACTCACAGATGCTAAGTATATAATATAATCATCTTCTTACCAGGCAACTGGGTATCCACATTTGTGACCTCTGCTATTCAAATTATGGGTTACTTACGATGATGCAACGCAGCACAGTGGACTAAGCTGCTTCCTTCATGATGTTTATATCTAGCATTGGATAAAGGCAGAGGCAGTCACAGAAACCTGTGAGGGCTTCTTCATCCACTGCTAAAGTCTCCAAAGTGGCACAGGACAAAGACTGCGCCCCCTCCTCCCAGACAATCACCCAGTGGCTAAGCAGTGCTGGAACAGACCTGGACACAGCCATCCTGGGGTCTGTCCCTTCCTGCCTCTACTATAAAAGTTAAGGGAAACTGCATATGGTTTAACTGCGTCAGCTCTATGCCTTCTGCAAATGGCTCTATGTCTTCTTCTGACTTGTTATCGTCAGGGAAGAATATAAGTCACTCTTGGAAACAGAACACCAGCTGGTTAAAAGCAGTAGAAGGAGATCTGTTGGAAAACTAATAGAATGCTTAAAGACAGTAGCCTGGTTAATTCATGGGTTTGAAATTGTGTTGTCTGGTGAGCCCTAGAAGAAGCTCACTGTTCTGCAGCATACAAGGAAATTTCTTTTTGTCACTTGAAGTCTACAGGGTCTTGCTAACTATGGTTCTACTTCTACAAATGCATGGCACTAAATCTCTGACCACATTCAATAAATTACACAGTAAGTAGACATATACAGAAAATGACTAATAGGGGAAAAAGAAAACTAATGACTTTGAAACACATTTGCAATTGATATTACCTATATTGTGCTGAACTCTTCGTTTCATTTAACTGCTTTTTTAAAGCGTGCAATGATTTAAAACACTATCGCATGCTCATTAGATATTTCAGTTACTAAACCACAGTCGTGCTATTTCAGTGTTTCACAAGATATCACTGCAATTTAATTTAGCATTTAGTGTCATTAATGGAAGAACAAGCACTCCTTTTGAACAAATGTGCCTTTGAATTTGACTTTTGACTATGATCTGCGAAATGCTTCACTTCATGATTGTCTGCAAAGCATTTACTGAAGCCGAATATCTGAAAATCACTGAACTATTTGACTTCTAACCTAATCCAACTGCCTTCCTTTCTATGTAAGTTTTGTTCAATAAAGATAACATTTATAGACAGAGGAGGATGAGGGAGAACCACAGGTTGACTTTTTCTCAGTAAGAATGAGTTTAGGGAAGGGATTGTTTCAAATGAAGGAGACTTAAGTTTCCTTGTGATGTGAGGAACGTCTTCATGGATCTGGGTAGGCACGTCATTCCCAGACTTAAAAGACTTGTCTGCAAGTATCTGACTGATAATGTGTTACTTTACTATGTCCTAAAACACCAGAGCTGCAGTCAGTTGAATCTGTAAGTGCAATGCAAAATGAGAAAGTATTGTCTTTTCTTCTCTACCTTGGTCTGTCATGTAAATTCAAAGGGTTGAAGAATTGCTTTAAAAACCTCAGCTCAAGAAGGAGTCTTGCTTAAACACATACTGATCTTAATGTTAACACATTACACCATGTCATTTCTTTTGGGAGATAACAGCGCATATGCACCCAACCTGCAGAGGCAGAAAAGCACCTTGAGAAAATAATGTGGGGAGGAGTTCAGGTCTGGCCACTGGAGAACACCTTCTCATTTTTCAGTGATTTTACTATCAGCTAGCTGTACCTGGTCTGTAAACCTCTATGAAACTTCCCATCAAGTTACCTGTTAGCTTGTTAGGTAATTAAGAATGTCAAATTCCAAGGGAACCACATATTTACTCCTTTCATCTTTCCTTCTGACCAATTCCCTTATATCTATCCTACACTGCTCCACTCTGTTATAGCTTTTTGTACCAGATTCGATGCAGACTTTTCATACTCACCATGGAGCTTCCTAACTTAAAACTGAAAATGACTATGAAAGGAGACTTTAGTGGATAGGAGCAGCCTTCTGCTTTCTTGGGCAAAAGCCCTAAACATAAATATGCTTTGTTGAAAGCTGTAAAATAAATAATTATTTATCACAAAACTTCATTAATATCCTCACTTTCCTGTGCTGCCTCATGTGGGCTGGACACATGACATTAACTTCCAGAAAGCATCTGCATTAGGGATTTCAATGGAACAACATCTTTGCCACCTACTAGGTGAGACATGCAGCAGTACTGTCTCATCCACTTGCCTGCTTCTGTAGGAGAGTGAGACAGGGAAGATGTGAACCACAGCTTCCAAAGGACACCCTAGCAACATTTCTAAATGAGAATGTTTGGGATAATTAGGGATAATTTTTCATTAATGAATCTTTCAATTCAGTTCCTTTTTGCTGTCAATAGTGTGTAAATACAGCAGGGAAAACAATATCTATTGAAACTATTATTTGAAATGAAAAGGCACTGCAGGTCATCAAGTGCTGTGCACAAACTGGATAAGAAACATATTTTGAAAATGGTATTTCTAGACCTACATGGCTTCATAGCTTTTAACCTATTAACTCATCTTTGTGGTGAAACTTGAAAGTTAAACCCTGAATACTGGTATCAGTAGTAAACAGGAATGAGCTTTGACATTCAATTAGTCCCTAACGTAAGTTCTCCCAATCGACATTATATGAAGGACAAAATGTGGACTTACATTCTTTTTGTACATGGTTTTGCAGGGAGAGAGAGGAACAATGCTTAGGCTAACATTATTCAGAAACAACATAGTTGCACCCTTAGTTTAGAAGAAGGAAGAATCAGAGATAGTTATCATCTTACATTTGCCTTGGTTCTAGAAGCTAAATCTTGGACTTTGGTGACCGTTTTAAAAATAGGTCCCCAAAAAAGAACTTAGGGGGCAAATTCAGCCTGAACTGAGGACAAATGTTCCAATATAGACAAGAGCTTCCTTAATACAGCTTTCAGGTAAGATGAGAATATGTGAAGTGGCTTATAGCTCTTGGATGCAATGGAAGAGCAGCCAGAAACGATACTTGGTGCTTTTTGCTACTAATTATTTATTGCCTTGTAAAAACCACCAGCCTTATTGTACTAGGCACTCAACAAACACAGAAGAAAAGTCCCTTCAGCACACAGAGAAGAAAATCTAGTAAGGTTCATACCAGTGTAAGAAATAAAGTGAGGACTTCTGGTGCAGAAAGATGTCAAACATGAGATCTTACTGAGAGATTCATGGTAATGCATCAAAGACTGGCAGAAATACATACGGAACACAAGAAAACTAAATAAAAGTGCATCATGTATACAGAAGAAGATAAATTGCTAACCTTTAGACAAACGCTAAAAAGAAAAGTGTAAGTATGAGTAAAATTTAAGATAAAAACTACTATGCTGTTAAAATAGTCACTGAATATATATATAAAAAATAAATATATATATTAAAAAGAATTGCAGAAAATGCACAAGGAAACATCAGACTACCAGCACCCAGCTGATATATCTATTTCCAAAAAGAAGTCCTGCTGGGAGTTTGAGACTTCTTTGCTTATGGCATCAGTCATATGTAATGACATGATGCTTACAGCACTGAAACAGAACAGGTGGCAGCTGATCCAGCATGTGATAACACCACATGGAATGGATCGCTGTTAGATGGGATTTACAAGCCAAAAGGGACCTGTCGGTAACTGTCAGAAAGAAATGTGTTGTAAGTACTGTCCACTTCTTGTCTCTTAAATCCTGTGTTGAAACGTGGCATCTCTGGAAGATGCAGCTAGTATCACCTTTCCACCACCGCGACCAGATGATGGATTTCTCTCCTCCTCTTTCAGATCTATTCAGCAATGTTTGCTGTATTTCTACTGATACCTTCACAATTCCCTGTACTTGTAAGTGCCCAAACTGACTTATTAATCACCATGCAGTGATACTACTCAGGTGAACTTCATTCAGTATAAATACTACTGTTATAGCTAACATACTGACACAAGGTCAACAGAGGGTAAAAGCACATAACTGTGGAAAGTATTGCAGCTGTCTTGCTTTAATGTTTTTGTCATCAAGTTACCCAGATTATTAGTATGGAGGAAGAGCACTGATCTGCTTGATTATGCCACTACTCAATTAACAGAGAATACTATCACAAGTGATGAGCAAAAAAGTGTAGTTGTATAGCCTTTCTCCAAGGTTTCTTTAGAATACATTACTGCTGGATGACTACCTTCCAGTAAGAATATTGCCTGCTGTAATTTTACCTGAATTTAAAACACTTAAATACTACTTCAATAAAGGAATGTCAGCAACAAGTAAAACCCTTAAGAAAAGCTAGCGATGAAATTCTGCCTGAGTAAAGCTTAGATTAGACTTTAGGATCAACTTTCTCTTGATGGAACTGATCCTGTGACTTAAAGTTCCTAAACAAGGATGCAGAAGAGCAATGTCATTACCCATTGTTCTGATACTCTGTATTAAGATGTTATGTTTCCAAATTCCAATTTTTTCACTGTTCTGTTTTTCCTTTCCATTATTATCCTCGTTTCGGCTGCGACAGAGTAACTTTCTCCTCAGTAGCTGGTGCAGGCCTGCGTTTTGGCTTTAGCCTGAGAACAATGCTGATAACACACTGATGGTTTAGTTGCTGCACAGCAGCACTTACCCTAATCAAGGACTTTTCAGTCTGATGCTCTGCAAGTGAGGAGGGATACAAGAAGCAGGGAGGAAGCAAAGGCAGGACACCTGACCCAAACTAGCCAAAGGGGTATTCCATACCACAGCACACCATGCCCAGTATAGAAACTGGGGGGAGTTAACTGGAAAGGACTCACTACTCAGGTCAGGCTGAGTACTTGTCAGCAGGTGGTGAGCAATTGCATTGTGCATCACTTGGGTTTTTTTGGGAGGTGGAGTTTATTTCTTGCTATTTCCATTATTATTATTATTATTATTATTATATTTCAATTATTAAACTGTTCTTAATCTCAACTCATGGGTTTTACCCAATTCTTTTCCTCATCCCACCGGGAAGTGGGAGAAGCGAGTGACTGCGCTGTGCCTAGTTGTTGGATGTGCACGAACCATGACAATCGTGTTAGTTTAAGAAATACCCTACTGTATCAGTACTTCAGCTTTTGTAGCAAGATTTCCCTGCTTCTTTCTTCTGTAGGCAGATATAGAAAATGTCCAAAAGGGATGAAAAGATACCTTCTTCAAGGTAGGAGAAACAACATACCATAACAGAAAATCTCCCTTGTAACACTCACCCAACCTGCAGCTGCATCAGACATGTGAAATGAACTTGCATGTTAAATTTGCCTATTTTTCCAATGCAAAACCAGTACGTATACTTGCTCAGCATGAACAAGACAAGTATTTTGCACAAACATTCCTGCAGTCACAATTACTCTTTCTCTTCCCATTTTCACTAAGCTGATGGTGAAAGCGTTTGAATAAATATCTCCAAGCCCAGAAAAGTGTGAAAAAAACAAGAACTGGATTAAAATGAGTGAGGAAGTGGAAACATTCATGGGAAAAAAAGAAAAGAAGAAAAAGAAAGATATCCTATAGACATGTACACGCTGTGTGCCTGCTTGCTTGCTTGGAGAAAACTATTTTTACTTCAGTTTGTGCCTGACTGCAAGAAAATAACCTCCAAAACAACTGTCATAAACTTTTTAAACTGCATGGCAACTAGTGCTGAACTTTGAAAGCAGTAATAACATGTTTTAAAGCGCCAATGAATGCAAGTTCTTCAACTAGGAAAGAAAAGGCAAAATAAACAAGACTTGTAACACCCTGCACATTTCAATGCCAAGCGCAGTAACGCCCACTGGAACAATTAACCAGATCTACTTAGTGGATTTGCTGTTACCTAAAATGTCTAAGTCAAAGTAAGCGTCATTTAGAAACCTGTATCTGTAGCTCTAAACGCAAGCTGTGGTCTTGCAGCATAAATTAATTGGATGAAGTACTTCGTGTAGCTAATGCAGGAAGTTAGAGTTAATAATCAGCATGCTCCTGTCTGCCCTTAAAATCTACGAAATGCCAAATAAATACTTTCACAGGAGATCTACTACAGATGACATCCCCAGGAGAAAAATCTGGCCTTTGATTTTATGTATCTATCAATACTTTAAAGAGAAAGGTCTTTAATATATGGTTGTGGTCAAACTTAAGCAAATCTCAAGACATACAGATGATAAAGGTCAAATGACACTTAATAAAAATACTAACACTGGAAAGTAGTGAAAATAATTTTGTTTTACAATGAGCTTCTTCGTATCTAAACCAAAAAAAAAATAGCTGGATTCTATATGCTAAATCTGTGTCTTTGCCTTACGAGCTTTGACATGCCACAAACTCTCCACTTCAATGGGCTGGACACCCCAGAAAGTTAAACTTACTAAAGGCACAGAATGGTACATGTTCTGCAATGTAAAGAAATTTGATCCAATGTACAAGATGCAAGAATTCAGGAATGTATTTTTAAGACTGAGTGCAATTAACCATACTGTGTTGTAGAATCATGGAATCATGGAATTGTTTGCATTGGAAGTGACCTTAAAGATAATGTAAGGTCTAACCCCACTGCCACAGACACGGCCAGCTTCCACTACACCAGGTTGCTGCAGCATTTGATCTGGGAAGATATGATGGGTTTGTAACATGTCTTTCAAGTACAAAGATACTTGAATAACATCAACTGTGTACTCTTTGCCTTGCAAATAGGTGACCTCTCAAATGTCATCTCCTGTTACATGCTGAATGAAGACAAGCATGTATTTGAACTGGTGTACAAAGCCAAAGCAATCAGTTAAGCCTGAAGTGAGTGGACACTTTTGCCTTAAGAGGTGAGACGCCTTTCTAAAGGCGGGGGGGGGGGTGCAAGATGTAAAGCTTTGAGTACGCATCTCATGTGTGTACCAGACAGAACGAGAAACTTAAAAGTCTCCACTGAGAAAAAACACTATACACACCTCTCCCTCGCATGCACTCTTCCAAGAGCAGAGATGGGACAGCTGTCAGTAACTCTCTCTCAGTTGACTGGTAAGGCCAAGACACCAGGAGTAGCACAATGCAGGGCTAATGAAGATGGCTAACAGAGCAAGGAATGAACACAGACAGGCAGACATGGAATATCTAGCAGAGTGAGGAGCCCTGCAAAGTGTGGCTAGCACAGACAGAAGCAGGTGATGGGAGCAGTCAATGAGGTCGGGTTAACAGAAACAAGCCAGACCTTGGTACTCAACAAGTCTTAAAAATCTTTGAACTGCAAGTTACTGCAGAAATCCAACCAAAAATAGGTAGTCAACCAAGGGAAAACCATATAATTGTTTAAATTAATCCTTAGCAATATTAATTATTACTGCTTGTTTGCCTTGCACGATTTTCTTTCTTCCCTATGTGGCTTGTGAGTTGTTTGACTCTTGGGTCCAAGCAGAGAAAACTAAATCCCAAGCACTAGATAAGTTTGGTGCAACTTTTCCTGGTTCCCCACTGGTAACTTGAACCAGTGTTTTCAGTATTAAACTCTTTAAACCTTAACCAAGCCCTGACAGAAAGGTTAGAGCAGTAACACGTACAAGAGGGAGAAAACACCCTGTACGTCGTTCTCCTTTCCCAGCACAGTAAGTCTCTATTGTGTAGGCAGGCAGTAGGCAGAACCTACTTAGCTGCAAGACTGGGAGTGAGAAAGAAACCAGAGCTTACAGGAATTTTCAGCTCTCTTTTCAGCCAAGTCGCACAAGTGTCAAGGCAAGAGATATGCAGCACACACAGAATGAAAAGGTTTAGAGGGACAAAAAAACCCTTTTCTTTCTTGAATGAAGTTGGGCTTTGCTGAATTTATAAGCAGCAAACACCATTTTCCATCATGATAATAAGGCCATCTCCCCTTCGGAATGGTTCCAGAAAAGGGTAGCTAAGAAAGCATCCATGATATAACAGATTAATTACCTTTCTCATGGCTTTAGCCAATAAAGGAGTGGTGAACAACCTATGGTAGCTTTTCTGTGCTGCCAGCACCAGAACATGACAACCATGCTATCTTAAAAATGCCAGCCCCAGCTTTCTCTCTGCTGTGGATGACAGTAAGTGTAGGCTAACATCACACTTGACAGACTGTTGCCTGCTTGGAGAATAACAGCACTGCATACTTTGTGCTGATACGTTACACGTACACAGATATGTTTTAAAAAATATAATCACATAATGCATTGCTGTTTAAAATGTGCAAAGTAAATGTGATTATTAGTGTATCATTGCAGGTAATAACATTTTGTAAACGTGTCGTTAGACTGCATGCAGGGATAAATTACTCAAATGTTTCTGGAAAATCTTGAAAGAAGAAAGGGGAAGAAAAAATTGCTTTTTGAGGACAAATTCAAAGATTAAAAAGATGGGAAAGAGGAGCCTATTAGAGCTTCTGTAGATGTTGAAAACTTATTTTGTGATTAGGACAATCACCTGCAGTGATTAGGTACAAGGTACAATCACCTGCAAGGTAAAAAATCCCTGACATCTATAAATATGTGATCAGATGAAAGATAATGCTTCTGAACTGAATTAGAATGTGAAACATTATACTCAGTACTTACTAGGTACTAAGAAAAGTCCTTGCTTAAACAATGGAACATTTTACAGCTTTTCAGCCTTTTAATGATGCTCTTCATCTTTTCACATTTATCTAAACTCAGAAGGTGGCTGCATCTCCACAGGAACCCATCAGGAGAGAACAGTTCAGACACCTAGTTCTACTGCTGGAGCACTCACACTCAGTGTAGGTAAAGGAGCTGAACAGATTGAACAAACTCAGAGATATTTAATGACTCCCGGCCACTCTTTCCTTCCAAAACAAAGTTTCTACCTTTTTGCCTGTTAGCAATGATATCAGAGCTGTGGCATGGATCATACTCCTAACTCCAAATTCAGCAAAACTTTAAGAATATAATTGCCTTCCTATCAGCTACAAAAGCACCTGAGTACATTTTTAAAGTCCAGCTCAGAGGCAGTTTCAATTGCTTCATCTGCCTAAAGCAAGTATTATCCCATAGCAATCCTGGAGGAAAACCACTTCCCCTTTCTCATGCAGGTCTGTAACCCTCTTCCCTTCTGCTTTGTTCTGAGGCAGTGGGAGAAACAACTGAGAACCCATTTGCCTCCATATACCAAATTCAGTACATTTTACGCTTATTTCTGACTTTATAAGACAAAAAGAAACAGTCAAAACCAGTGACCTATTATTCCTTTCTATCATCACTCCAAAAATGGGGAGCTAACAATATACACAATTCAGACAATTTGCCGCAATTTATGAAATACAAAAAAGCTGATTGTTTTCAAATGCAACTTTAAGCACAAAGTGCTGACTGTTGGGAAGAACAGGGATATGCTATGGAATCAGAGATCACAAATAATCAGTGAACAGAAAGATACTATTTTTCAGTACAATTTGACCAAAGTTTTGCAAGATAGGTCTTCCTTTCATCATAGCAAGACTGAATCACATAAAATATACCAGACTTTTTGCTGAATAGAATAGGCTGAAGGCAGTACCCTGTTGCCTACCTTCATCTAAAGATTATCAAAAAAGAAATGGATTTCATTGTGTGCAGGAGTGGCTTTCCAGCTAGACAAAGGCTATCTGGCTTAGTTTTAAGAGCAAACACTTCATTTTTCCTCCCAAGATCATTGCCTGTAATGAGCCTGTATCTCTATAGACTACAGTATAAGGTTCTTACTCGCTGGCTTAGAAACTATTACAATAAACATGAGGGTATTATTCCCTTTAAGCAATTAGAGCAGAGTTTCATGCATTGTATGATAAAACACTGGCAAACCTTCATTATCACCGGTGTCACAATTTTACACAATTTTCCCTGAAAAATGTATGTTACACTACATATGTGACCTAAACAGTGCTACACCTACACAACTTCAAACACACTTTGCACTTTGGAAAGGAAGTCATGGAATATGCAGCATGTTCCAGCAAGAGGTGTCCCTGCCCATGGCAGGAGGGTTGGAACTAGATAACCGTTCCAGCAAGAGGTATCCCTGTCCATGGCAGGAGGGTTGGAACTAGATGACATTAAGGTCCTTTCTAACTCTTCTTTACGATTCTGTTTTTTCATTCATCACCAGGATTATTTCATGTTTTTTCAGATGCGGTAATAAAGAAGCACTCCTATTCATTTTACATAGCCTTCGTGAATTTCAAGAAGTGGCACTTACGAATAAATGGAAGGAGCTGCCTCAGGAGGCCAACCTGCAGCTGATGAGCAGGGTGGGTGCCATCATAAATCTTACAGCTACCTTTGCTGGTTTCCTGCCCTGGCCCAGCTCCGCACTAGAGCTTAAAGATCCCTGAGGATGCTCCTCAAGTTTCTGAGGAGCTCTTTTCTCTCTGTGATCTGCCATCCATATGTCATGTATGGATGGCTCATTGACACATGAAGAATGCTATGCGGCTTGTAGTATCAGGAATATTTTCCCCACCTTGCCTTATTTCTTATCAGCACCATGACACAAAGCTGCAATGCTCCAACCTGAAAAGCAATCACGCAATCAGAAGTAATGAAGACCTCAGGAGGTTGTCTCTTTTTCAGAGGAACCCCACTAGCTCCCCCTGGTAGGTAGCACAACTGATATATGTTACACTTAACTGACACAATCAATGGCAAAATCCATTTTATTGTGCCAGTAGGACAAGTGACAAGTTCACAATGATATGCACCTTTTGATGCCTTTTGTGCATCATACAGATTTAATCATGGAATGGACTAACTGGGGATGAAATGACAAAAATTGGTACCATTTTACGGCAATGCATACTCTTTACGATTCTTCCTCAGCCTTCATTTATGAATGATAGATTACTTCTTTGATTCCATGATGATGGATTATTTCCTTGATTCCATTTAAGTTCATTATTAAAATGCAATTGGTTCTACAACGCATGCCATTCATAGATATTTTCTCCCATAAAACACTGGCTGAGACAAGACTGACCTGAATTTAGACATCAGAATAGAGAGAATCATTATTTTTTCTTATGTTTTGATGATAACATTCAAGCTGATTAAAGAAGAGTCTTTGAACAAGATAGCTAAAATTTCTTCCTCAGATGTCTGGAAGAGAAAAAAAAATAGCAATTTCCTCTTACAGTGATAATCTATTTAGTCCTTGATTAATCCAGCTTCACTGAGCATCTCACTGTGGCAAATCATCATTTCCTGTTTCTGAATCAGTACATATAAAGTAACTGACTTCAGGCATCCAAACAAGGAGAGCATGATTATCAAGAACTGCTGAGATCATCAAATTCCGAAGGGAGCCACTAACTCTCTGCAGCTCTATGAGGCCGCGTTTGGTTTTGTTTAGGAGCTTAAATATTGATTTACTTCCTTAATTTATGTGTCTAAATTGGAAAAGGTTGGCACAGAAACCAACAAATAACTTCAAAATGCTGGACTTTGATGTGAGACACCAGGCAATGATTTAAATGGAGGTACATGTATACTGAGGACAATCTGTTTAGATCCTCAACAAATAAGGATAAAATCAACACTCTTTATGTTCATACTTAACTGCTTTATGAAGCAGATTTTTGTTTCAAATTGATTTTACATGTGTCACATTCTATTTTCAGAGCACGTCCTTGTGATGAAATCCAGAAATCTGGTTAAACAGGTAGGCATGAGTTGAACTAACAAGCAATTTTTTTTTGCAAAGGTTAAGCAGTATTTAACAGATAAGCAAATAAAACAACAAATAGCCATTTAATAACTGATTTAGGATATTAGTACAGGGTGCACAAATACAGCACAGCCTTGCATTTTATTTCAATATTGCTTAAACACTCAGGATGATAAACCTCTTATTTTTAGCCATTAAATGTTCATGTTATCATACATTTCATAGAGAAAAAAATACGCTATGGACTGTATTAGCAGCATTGCTGTCTGGCCATGTGCGGAATTTCAGAACTATTAAGCAGAAGGTCCCACTTCACAAAGCTATAGACATTAAGAGTAATAAATATGCAAAACACAACAAAGAACGCAGCAAATCATGGAATGCAGCATTAATTTAACTTGTGTCCAGCCATCTTCATTGCTGTAGTTTATGGCTTCCTGTTTGTCATCTAGAAAAGGGAAGCTCAAGAAGCCATGAAATGCCCATAATGTGCTTCTACCCACTGTTTCCAGGTCATTACCCCTGCATCTGGCTGCACGGCTTCTGCCCACCAACATGAAGAGCTGCAACAGCTATGGCTGCCCAGTGCACATACATACACATATGTCCTCATAGCACACTCAGAGAAGAATCTTCCCTTTACCCTACTGATTTCCTCCAGGGCAACACGGCTGGACGCTAGGTTTCCTGTTGTTGCTCTTTGGACACTTTTGGAAAGCACTACCCATGTAGCTTCCTGGGTAGTAACACCTACCAGATGGGACTTCACATGGGATCAACCAGTTGCTAATGGCTTAGCTGTGTGCAACTGGGAAAGAACCTCTTTATCATCAACTATCCCTTTTGCGGCTGCGTTAAGAGCCACAAGAAAAGGCAGTGCAGAGTTAAGAGTCATCCTGTGAGCTGACCATATAAAAAGTTTCAATGAGTGATAAAATGGTACAACGCAAGCCAAAGCATCCTGATACAGTGAGTGCATTTTGAGGACAGATTTCCATAGGCTTCAGAGCACACACAGTAGTGACCACCTTCTGAAGTCAAGCTCTACTTCATTTTGCACACAACAGAACTCCTTCTATAAGCTATGAAAGGACTAGGATAGAAAGACCTGAAGAGAAAGGGAAAACGTACAGAGGGCAGTGTTCAAGTTCTCTATCAGCTGAAACATCAAGCCTTATTTTGAAAGGCAAAGTTCTTCACTCCTTGTAGCTTGTTTATCTGGCTACAGAACCAGCTCAGAACAAAGGTTTGGAGTGCTTGCACAGCAGCCTTTCAATCTCTTCACAAGCAAGATTTCATGGAGCCCAGCTTTATGGAACCATGAGTAGATGCACAAGAGAACACCTCTACAAAACCTGAGGGATATCCTGAAATATGGAGAATACAGAGAGAAATAGAGAGTCTGAGACAAGCGAAGTCAGAGGAGACATGACTGTGCTGTGTGCCTAATATGAGGTAGGCAATATCAAGAGCATGAAGTAAAAATCAACTAGGAAACATAACTGAAGTCATGCTGAACAAAAGCTAAGAAATTCTTTACGTACAGGAGTGTCCCACTGCATGCAACTGCATTCTCCCTTGCTAGCCATTTGGAAAAAACAATTCCCATTGGAAGTGGATGGTAAGACAAAGATAATCACATATGGACTTAATTACATAGCATACATTAGAAATAAATGGCATTCTCATTTTCCAAAGAAAATAATCATAATTACTATACAGCCTTCAGAACGTTTAATTATCTTTGAATAACTATCCATTTCTTTAACAGAAATGAAATGCACAAGTAAAAATAGGTTTTCTCTTTAATTACTTATTTAAGACTGGGAAGATAAATCACCCCAGATTTTAAAAGCTGTTTTCCTCATTCTAGTTATTAATTTCATGATATTTATTTGTATTTGCTGTTGTTAGTACAGAATCACCTTATGAGTTCACATATTAACAAAGACATCTATAAACATTTTAATGGTTTTATAAATTACTAAGGTAATAAACACAAAATGAATGTATTCTGCATCAGTGTGCTCTTCATTCATTTTAATGCTGCTGACACCAGTTTAGTTGTTAATATGACACTGTTTTGGTACGATCACTGGAAATCATGATAATGAAGTCTTCATAAGAGGAGAGCTTGTTGGTTTTCTGCATTACTAAACACTTTCTGGGAAACAAGAGAAAAACTGCCACTTGCATGTAAGAGTGAGAAAGTGTATACTTTAGGGCAGTATAGCTTAGCTACATTTTGGTGTGGATTTTTTGCTTTTAAAGAAGAGAGGGAGTACGTTCAATGGACTACATTTCACAAAATCAGCTTGAGCTTTGTGCACCCTTCCCTTCTCCACAAACTAATCCAGAATTGGCTTTGTGGAAAGTCAATTTTATGAACATACTTCTCTACTGTCATAAAATAGAAACCGTATTCAGCACCAGGAACAGAAATCAATGAAAGTGTGTTTTTCTCTATCCTTTTAAGAGTATATTAAAAAGACTTTTAAATAGGAGACCTAAACAAGATGGAAAATCCTTTCCACTTACACCCCTTGTTCATTCTGCGTGTTTTCTCAAGTTATCTTTGTCTGACATCAATATTCTTCAGCCTCTACGTAGCAAAAGGTATTTTAAATGGCAGCTGCTGGATGTGCATCTGGTGGCTCTGCAAACACAGGACTGTGACATTCTTGCTTCCAAGAGCAAAAAACAGTTGCACCAGCAAGCTTCCCCCATTCATGGACCAGTAACAGGATAGAAGAAGCCTTTCTGTATATACTGGCATTGAAAATGAGCATCAGCCTCACAGTGTCAATCTTTAAGTATCAGTAAAGATACAAACATTTCTTTCAAATTCAGTTCTTCCAATGGTTTTGCATGAGGCAGAGTATTACAGTTACCACAAACTTGCAATGCTCTATATTCAACTGTGTAAATGATTTGCATTTTGTCAGAATTTGGTTAAACACTGGGTTAATAAAACCTTTCTGTAGGTTTTCTTCTGACATGGCCTGAACTTATTTCAGTTAGTCTGAATTAAGTTTACAATGACAAGGTACAACTGTACATATTCTGAGCTTAAATTAACAGGGCATAACACAGGTTTATTTTGAAACAGCCTCAAAAAGCAAAAAACATGTATTTCAAAAGGGAAGTTAACTGAATAGGGTTCCCTGACCTTACTAGAGAGCTTATTTAAATGCCCTAATTCCAAATTCATTTTATGAAAGAACTTTATTTATTCCCTAAGCCTGTTAGTATTGCCTTATCGCCTTCCTTTTGAATCGGCTGAGCATCTGGATGGAAAATTCATCAAAACGTTTGGAGTTTTCTCTTGCTCTGTGAAAGCATCAAATACTTATAAAATCTACCAGCATTGCTGACAATGGCAAACAGCAGAAAAATCAAGAAATGTGGAACTAAAGATCCTTTTAAGGGACAGAGTACCTGAAAATATTTCTAGTGCAATTAAAGGGGGTTTGACTATACAGTTACGGTGTCCCCAACATAAGAAGCACATAGAGCTATTGAAGGAAATCCAGAGGAGGGCAACAAGGACGATCAGGGGCTGGAGCACCTCCCGTATGAAGACGGGCTGAGAAAGTTGGGACTGCTCAGCCTGGAGAAGAGAAGCTGCATGGAGACCTCACAGCAGCCTTCCAGTATCTGACAGGGGCATACGAGGATGCTGGAGAGAGGCTCTTCATTAGGGACTGCAGTGACACAACAAGGGGTGATGGGTTTAAACTGAAACAGGGAAGTTCAGGTTAGATATAAGGAAGTTCTTTACTGTGAGGGTGGTGAGGCACTGGAACAGGTTGCCCAGAGAAGGGGTAAATGCTCCATTCCTGGCAGGGGGGTTGCAACTAGATTACCTTAAGGTCCTTCCCAACCCTAACCATTCTATGATTGTACACTGAAGCACAACCCTGAGCAAGAATTGATGTTTAAACCATTCTACCTCTGTCCTTGAGATGTCTGTACACTAGAACTTCTGCAAGACACACTGTTTTTTCCCCTTGTCACAGATTTTCTGCTAATAATATATGAAAAGGCAGATAGGATAAAGTCAGAGAGGAAGTGAGAGCCTGCAGAAGTTAGCAGTTACACAATCCTGTTGGATGTTTCTCTCTGTTTTCTATACTTTTCAGATTTTGGGTAGATGGAGCGATCCCATTATGAAGGGCGATTAACACAGTTTTGAACCTTGAAAGCCTGTATTACCTGCTATAAAATTTTTCTTCCTGTATTTCACAAAAAAAAATCCATCCCAAACCAAAAACCCAAAGGGCACTCAGCAAATGTTATTTGCAATACATCATTTAATTCTCTCTAATAAGAGCACAAAGTATGGAACATATAATGGCAACAGGAAAAAAAGTCAAGTAAGATCCTCTTTTTACAAAGGAAAGAAATAACCTTTTCTCCCTAGTATATGAAATTGCACTTGATATATTATTTAGTAAAGCCATGCAACACTTCTAGGTATTAATGACAACTCAGTGAAATGCTGAATTTCTCAATTAATACAAAGTATGAGAAGTTAAAGACATCCTAATGATCCATACTGGTAAAATGATCATATAAAGAAGGTCACACACTGCACTTCTACCACATCTCACACTAAGGATGGCTGCGGCAGTGGCTGCTGGGAGGAACAGTGACAACCTGTGGAATAGCTGCAAGATGAGAGGTGGCAGCACTTGCAGTCTGACCTGCTCTGCCATGGCCACATTCCTTCAGGCTCACCCTTCGGGCACCAGAGGTGTCTCTCAGGGAGAAAAGCAAGGCCTTAAAAACTTCCAAGTAGCATTTTCCCCAGGAGAAAACTCATAGTTCTGGAAGCCTTTATTACCAATTGCTTGTCCTTAGCTGGTGATAAAGTCTCAAAGTTTGAAAGCTGATTCTACAGCAGCAATTAGCTTTTCATATGTGTGCATTCAGCACCTGCAACATGGTATTATAGTCTTCACTGTGTCTTCTAGGTACTTTTATGATAAAACATCATGTCTGCAAGTTCCCCTGCAAGTAGGCATGTTGTTTTTTGATGAGGTGGTAACGGGCCATAACCGAGCGTAGAAAACCAATGCAGCTTGGTTTTAGTCTGATGTGCAAAGTAAAGGTAGAAGAAAGATTTAGCTCCTGTTAATTACTTAGCAAATTCACCTCATATAGTTGTACAGTGAATATATGCAGCACAGAGATCGATGAACAGAAGTTGTCAGAAACCCTTTTAGAAAGTGAAATGAATAAAAATGAAAGTCAAGGAACTGAGTTCTGCATTTTTAGTTATCTTATCAAGAAAAAGTCACAGATGGCCCATCGAGGAATCAATTATGGATGCAAGGTCCGTGATCCAAAAGCTTTGTGCCTGTGAGATGAATCTTAAAGGTATGAAAAATGATGATAATATTAGGAGGGAGATATGTAGCACAGCAGAAAAGATAAAGTGAAAATGGCCTGCAGGAAGAAGCCTCACTCATTTGTCACAGCTGATACAGAAGACACAAAAATTGCCTGCTTATCTCCTTCCCTACTCCACATCCCAGCCCCAGTCAGGTCCAGATGCTTCACCTGCCTCCAGCAGATGCAATTTCAATACCCTGTTGGCTAACAGCCACCACAAGTTTTGAAAGCCTCTACGTACTGCTCAGGGATATTATGTGAGGCCCTGACATGGAAGTGAAGAAATGCACTCTGACACACATTGCTCTGTTTCCCTGCATTTTAATCTAACTGGAACTGGAAAACCTTTATACTTCGGATTATTGAACCCGCTTAAAATTCTCTTCCCGAAATGTGTTCTCTGCCATCTAAGCTTCTGTTTGAGGCACGAGGGAAATGCAAAAGTTCATCTAGATTATACAGGATTGAGGGAAAAGCCCACAATGGTCATACTGAGCAAAACTCTTCCCATATACATAGAATATAAATGTGTTTGCTTGCACTGATGGCAGTAACAGAGCAGAATCTATCCAGTAAGTAACCAGATGCATGCTGTAGGGACAACTGTGTGCTATCCCTGGCCTGGACATCTTTTTCTGTAGAAGTGGTGGGTTTCTATGACACCTATCTTCATTCAAATATTATCAAAGAATGACGGCAACTTACAGAACAGAAAAACTTGCACAACAGCACAACTACCATTTTCTTTCATAGGCAACCTAGAGGAACTCTGTGACAACATTTTGAAAGTGCTAATATTAGAAAAATACATTTGGAAGTACACAGAGTAGATAGGGATGAAACGTTACATGGATGTCTTCTCCAAAATGGAGAAAAGAGACTGTTATGAAGACTATTGTATTCTGGTTAATCCTGTTTCCTTTGGGCATTCACAGGCTTCTACCTAAATATCGGTAATTTTTTAAATCAATTTCACCTCATTCTTTTCAGAAATCATGTATTTCCATAGACGAGACCATCAATTTCAGCTTTGCAAGGTGCATTTTATTAAAAGGTGTAGTCCTCATCCCAAATCTTTACTACACTTGTCTGCAAGCTTACATTTTTTGACTTTTAAACGTAAGGTAACTGAGAGTTGACTTTTATGACTAGATTATGTCTAGGAATAGTAACATTGCCTTTGACATACTGGAAAATACTGTTGCCTTGCCTTTCTTCACTAGTATCAGTTTTCCATTAACTGTTCTCTTACTCCAGTGGAAACATTTTGGAGTCTCTTGGAGCAAAACAGAAAACCAGCAGTTTCTCGAGCACTGAAGACATAGTCCAGGAATGTACACACGACTTTGATTCAAATTCCCCTTTACAATGCTATCACAAGGTTATAGTGGCTTAACACATGCCTACACAGTTTCTGCAGAAAGGAAAAATATCATTAGGGAAGAAGGAGTACAACCCTCACGAGTTCTAACATTAAGGGAGAGTGAAAAACGAGAAGTGAGAGCATTCCCACACACAGTAGTTCCTCCATCCTTGGTCATTAATTTATATGAACCTGAGGTGTAAGTTCAGAAATGCTGTAAGATTTTATGGAAGATTGCAATTAAATTAAGATTTTGCTAAATTGTTAAGGCAATTTTATGGAAGATACCATAAATTTAGCACTGTTAAGGCATTGTATACATTCCGCAGAGCTGCATTTTCATTCCACCTGGAATTTGAACTTTTCAGTAAATTTTGCCTGACCTGGTTATCAATTCTGAACCAGCATTGTGCAATAAATACAATATTTGCCGATTTGTATTTTATTTTGGCTGACTGCATTGGTCATTAGTGGTTGTGACTGTGAAGTGAGAATAGTGTGGGAGCAGCTAGGACTAGAAAATAACAGAAAATAGAGCTTTTATACAGGAAGCATATTGCCTTATACAATAAAATCTGAGCTTGATTTTATTCTGGAAAACATTGCCTGAGTACCATATTGTTTATTTTTATCCTCTCTGTCAAGGGTAAGCTTGGTTTTTGTACACTTTATGTATAGAAACAGTCCAACAGAAGATATTACAAAGTCTGTGCAACTAATGTCTTCTCAGCTAAGAATCTGGTATACTGTAAAGCCCCAACATCTGCTCCCATTCAACATGGGGGCAACAACAGATTATTTCTGCTGCTGCAAGGAGAAAAATAGGGTGCAGCCTTGCATCTGCTACTGTGTTCATAGCCTCGTTTCTTCTACCACAGAAATCCTTCCTGTTCTGCAACGGAAATTCCCTGGAATAGAGACCTGAAAATATACAGACAGCATTGAACAGGGATTTTCTGCAAAATCACTTCTCTCCCATTTCTACAAGCCAGTAAATCTTTTAGTGAATAAAGGTTTTGGAAGCCTCAGGTTAGCTTAACTGAAAACTAGCCCCCGGACCTTGCAGGAATCATGCAGGCGGATGGCTGCATTCAACCACAGGCTCCACCTTTTCTTTTGTGCAAAGATTAACTGAATGTCTCAGGTTCAGAAGGAAGACTGCTAGAAGTCGGCAGGTGCTGAGGCAGACAGTAAAAATGACAAATAATAGCAGATACGTGGGAAAGCACCGAGAGAAATTTAGTCTGCCTGCACTGCTAACAGCACATATGCAGAGGGGGTGTAGAAAGGAAGACAGAAATCACAGGCTACAAGGAAGCAGGCAGCATATTTTCCATTTAAAATATCTTGCAAACTCACGGCTGCCTCTGAAGTGCTGGTTCAGAGAACAAAACAGGCACAATTCATTTCAGAATGCTAAGGCGGATAGGGAATTGGCTGGATGGTCACACTCAGAGTCTGGTCAGAGAGTGGTCAACAGCTCGGTGTTCAAATGGAGATCAGTGATGAGGGGCGATCCTCAGGGGTCAGTACTGGGATGGGTGATGGTTAACATCTTGGCAATACAGACAGTGGGACTGATGCACCCTTGGCAAGTCTGCCAGTGACTGTATGGTGTGGTCAACACACTGCAGGGAAGGGATCCTATCCAGAGGGACCTTGAAACACTTAAGAGCTGGCCAATGCCAATCTCATGAAGTTCAACAAAGCTAAGTGCAAGGTCCTACACCTGGGTCGGGGCAATCCCTATCATAAATACAGGTTGAGTGGAGATGCATGGAGAGCAGCCTTGAGGAGAAGACCTCTGGGGTGCTGGCTGATAAGAAGCTCATCATGACCCAGCCATGTGTGCCTGCAGCCCAGAAAGCCAATCGTATGGTGGGCAGCATCAAAAGGAGCACGGACAGCAGGTGAAGGGAGGTGATTCTCCCCCTCTAGTCACTCATGAGCCTCCACCTGCAATACTGTGTTGAGCATTAGTATTCTCTTATGACTCTCCATATAATACAGCAACATGTATTTCCTGAGTGAAAATGTAAATCTTATAATCTTACTTGTTTCTTCTAGGTTTTGTACTGGTCATACAGCCCCCTAAGCTCAGTAATATTCTCTTTAGATTAATGTCACAGTGTTGTATCACCCCTGTTGTGGCCTGATTTATCCTTCCTAGATACTCCACACATACAACACTCTGTAATATGTAAGCGTAGCCAGATCAGTGGCCATAAATCTTGATAAGTAAGACTTGCAGCCTATACTGAAAATTATTATGATGCAAATCAAATAGGAGAATGGCTACATGAAATAGCTATACGAGCTACCAGGAAGCAAACTAGGCTGTAATTTTACAGCATGTCAGCCACTTTGTGAAAGTAGTCTCTGTGTGTGCTCTTTTTCTGTGGTGTAGGAGGGTTTGCCTACCCTAATTTCATTGAACAACCTTTCATTTACCAAGGGATAAAAGCACACACAAGGAGTACTGTCGAGTATTGATGCGCTATAAGCTACAGTCCATTTTAACTCATGGTAATTTGTTCCTCCAGTAATGCTGAAAATATTTTTGCTTGTATGGGATAATGCTGAAAGAGCTGGAGAATACTTTTCAATAAAATGGAAAGCCTCTGGAAATTCAACAATGCCATTACCTTTTGCATGGGGTAATTTTTAGTAGCTTCATAGGGAACTCTTCCAATATCTGCCAGCAGTTCTACATATTTTCCTTCAGAAAAGTGCTCTCATTCACACGCAAAGGTAGGTTTCCATAATGCAAAGATGCACCTAACATCCTGATAAAATTACCCACAGTACATGTACAGTGCACTACAGAGGGTAGAGCAGATACCCCAATTCACTGAGGACTCACCTGCCAGTGCCCAAGCACCCAGCACTGGCACTGATATGAAGACAGTACAGCCTTGGGCTGAACTAGGTTTGCCTGCATGGCTGACACATGATCTATCATATATTGCAGATAAGACCTAATCAATAAGACCATAATCATCAATACCAGCACAGTTTGCACCAAAAATGTAAAATAATCTCCCAGTAACTCCATCCAGACAAACGCATGTGTTTCAGAACACACCTGTACAAATGCATTTCAAGTGAGATCAGGCCTGCAAATGTAACTAGATGCCAGGTCTGGTTGGCTTTTTGTGCCTGAAAGACAGCTGGAGACAGAAACTCTTACAAATGCCATCTCAGAGCTGAGAACAGAAACATTTCTTTTCTCACTGAATACTGTTGGCATAGTACCCTATTACTTTTTTTTTTTAGTAGCATCACCTGCAGGACTGGCCCTGAGTTACAATGCACAAGGCACTACCCAACAGAACGGACTGCTCAAATACTTTATAGACTACATGGGTAATAGCGACAAGAGATGCAGCAGCCACGCAAATGATTGTGTCATTTCCCTGTTGTTTGCGGTTTTTTTTCCCACTGAAAAAAAATTAGCATCATATGCGTTCCTAAATCACGTAAGATTTTATAAAGCATTCGTATAATAAAGCAAAGGAAGTCCTAGTATTTTAAATACACCACTTCTCATTGCTGCAGGACCAAATCCACAAACTCAGCCAAATGCTGTTCATTAACACATCATGTTACCATGCCTGCAGGAAACTGACACAGTCTGAGAAGCGAACATACCAATAAATGTTAGTATCTTTTCCTTAGGTCTCTGATTCTTCACGTGTTCTATATCGCAAATAATTCTGAACCAACACATTGAGTAAAAATCTTTCTGCTCACTGACAATTCTTAAGCAACAAGAGAAACAATACTCCTGAAAAAATTACAGCCGTAATATTGCAATTTTCATCAGTAGCTATCAAAATAGTATAATCCTTTTTTACCTTTTTTTCCTTTTTTCTCCTTTTTCAGTGAAGAAAGTGAGAAACAGAGATTATATGATTTGTGAAAAGCCAGAAACTGAAGAACTATCTCAGGTCCCTTTCCACACCTTTCCAAAGAGGCAAAACCTCACTGTTGTTTCTTGAAAAGGCTAGAAATACTGAAGGAAAAAAACCCATCAAATTAGCACACTACCTTGGATATGGTTGGCACTGTGAAGTGTAGAAGATACTGATAGACAAAACTGTGAGGTTTTCTTTCCCCTGCACTCAAACTTTAAACATTTTAGTAAAAACTTTGTATTTGTACATTCATCTCTTTTCTCTGGAGGATTTTTTGATAAAAACCATTGGTAAGATAGTGAGTACAGTGCATGAGTCATACTCCCATGACAGAAAAGAATACTTCAGTTTACTTCTCTTAAGTATTCAACTTGCTTAGCTACAGCAATGAACTAACTTTCTTTTCACTACTTAAAGGAGAACCATGACACTACTCAGTTTTCTGTGATGAGTTACAGTGGCTGAAAACAATAAACTAACATATAAAGTAGGTCATTCTCACCAGAAAAGCTGGTGGCCACAGGTTTCTCTATGGGCCATTTTTCTATTTTACATTATTTTAGACTGAATTTTATTTTACATGTTACATATTTTAATCTTTTGCATTAAAAACTATATGATATTGGTGGGCAGCCAGAAAGACACACAGGACACTCCATTCACGGGCAATTCCAGCTCAGTCCAGGGCTGGAGTAAAGAACTTTATTCCTGCTTCTCAGTCAGAGGTCTTTCAGGAGAGAGGTCCTCTGTAGGGACAAGAGCAGGCTCAGTGCAAAGTAAACATACACAAGAATGAGGCAGCAGCTGAAATCTGCTCCAAGATCTTCTAGACAGGGAAGGAGACTTGGGAAGCTGAAGATAAGTTAAAACGTATACTGCATTCCCCAGCTTCACCCTCCTGCATTTGGGGTTGTCGTGGAAGAATGGACACTGTTCCAGCACATTCAAACCACAGACTAGTAGCTACAGGACTACACATCCTTTGCATGGCCTCTGAAACACCTTCTACTGGAAAGGAGCCAGTCTGACAGTGCAGAGAGGGAAGATGCAACTGCAGGAGGCTGAGGACCAGCAAAATGCACAATTGTATACAGCTGCATTTCTGGAGCTTGCTTTCTTCAAACCAAATCCAAAGATATTAATGGGGATAGGATAAGGTGTATCTGAGGATGGACTGGAAGTAAGACTTGTAAAAAAAGTTCTGACTGTGGGTTCTAGGCTTAAGATTAGAAGACCAAAAATCCAACTCTTGACAAAGATAGAGGCATAGGTTGGCTAAGATCCCACAGGCATACCTTTATTTCACTTTGAGACCTCACTCAACCACACCATCAGGAAAGGACGCATTTATACTCATCTGTCATATACATTTAGTACAAAAGGTGCTGGTAAGAGAGAAGCATTCGATTCATTTCAGCAAGCCAGGACCAAAAGCAGTTCTGCTGGCAAGTAGACTTGAGTTTGAAACTGATCTCTGTAAGCAGCCTTTATCAGTTTGACTTTTATTGCTTCTTCGCTTTACTTAAACTTTACTCTTTAGGAACTAAGTAAGATGTTCTAGAAAGGAGAAAATTGATGTAATTGATCTGGCAATCCAATGCGTATGCCTTGGTGGGTTTCTGTAATCTTTCTGACTGCATTTTTTGCTCATCTTATGCAGCTGTTCTACATGTCTTTATAGAAAACTTCTACATAGGAATAAAACAATTTGTCTGTCCCTTAACCCCAAAGAAAAAGGAGAAGTAAGGTGTATTATTTAAGCTATTTTCAAATGCCTGTTTAGGGAATTTCTCTGTATTTCCGCTATGTAAATGAAGATAACAGCTCTCCCTGCTGTACCATTTACAATTTCTAATGCAATTATCCTCATGGGACTTGTCAGAGATGGAAAATGCAGGAATACTATTGCCCACTTAAAGCCGAGAAGTGCCATTAATCCAAATTTACTAATGGTGGGCTGAGATCCAGTAAGGTTAAATAATTTATTCCAAATCTTACTGTATGTTGGTAAAATAGTTGCTCTAACACATGATTCACAGAAGTTCTTCACAATTTCTTTCAACCTTATCTCTTTATTTTATCCCTTTAAGATCTTGGTTCTTGTTCCTTCGTGCTACTGACAAGAGTCCAAGGATGCCATATTTCCTACCCAATATCCGTTGCAGGGTCTAAAGTGTTTATTGCAATGAAGTAGGAGGAACTTTAGGAACAAGACTTTTCAGAGAATAATCATTGTTAAATTTACAGTCCTTGCCTAGTCTAAAAATCTGCCTCAACTGAAAAACACCTTTTCTTTTTCGCACAGGGTATTAACACTTTAGAGCCTGCTGATCCATGATATTTCAAATCAATCACATTATGTGGCACTCATGGCAGACCTGGGATCTGAAATTCCTCCAGTCATTCCATTGATGAACCCATTTCTCAAGTCTTGTGGAAGTCAGGTATTTGTATTCCTTTCTCTGTTGCCAGCTAGAATGCAGCCAAAAAATAAGTATTAACTTATTTCCTACTTCTTACAAATAACTGTGTCACAAGTATGGCAAAAGTTCCAAGGCCACCCAGGCACACATGAGCAACAAAGTAAATGCACCGATAGTGTGAGAGAATAAAGAAATTCAAGCAAGTATTTGAGTTACACTAAGCCTAGAAATATGCCCAGGTTTAATGCCAGTTTACTTCAGTAAGCTTATACTTATGGCTTTTGGGTCATTTCCATTTCAAAGCCTGCTGCAGGCCATTTTCCCCTGCTTTAGTAGTCCTGTTTCTGTACTCTGTAGATTAATTTAAAGTTTCATCTTTTCCTCTGCTATTTAGGAAGACTGCTCAGATTGAAACCATTATTAACATAATATATTTGAGGGAGTCAGATGTGGCTGTCTTTCCTTATTAGTTACTCTACAAGGAGGAACAAAGGAGATGTCAACAATAAATGTCAACAATAGAAAGTAAATTTAATGACAGACATGATGTTTCTGAAACCTAAGTTGGGTTTGGCTGCTGTTATGCTCCTCTTCAAAGCTTCGCAGACATGTTAAACCATTCGCAACTGTCATGAAGCTATGGGAGGATTAAGAATGTTCAAACCTCAGATAAAGGAAGGCATTAGAACCTTGATTTTTGGAAGCTGACACTGACACTGAGGTGTCTCCACACTTAATGCTAATATAGGCAAGTTATCACTTCTGAGTTCTTAGAACTCCAGTCTTTCTTAATTGTGACTAAAAAAAAACCAAAATATCTTTGATTAGAAACTTCCGACTGACTAAAACTTGCCTTCATGCTCTGTTAATCTAACTTCAGAACATATCTTGCTTATTATTATGTAACACTGGCAAAAGATGTCCAAAGTGGATACTGAAAATTTGAGGCATCCAACATTTTTAGGAGTGTTTGTTCACAAAAGGATTTCTACAAGGTCACAGAAATCCCCTAACTTTGCAGCTTTGAACAGCTGCATGCCATTATTGCATTCTCTAGCTACTCCAAATGATTTCAAGGTAGCAAATTACTACTTATAAGTAGACTATCCCAACTTTGGAGCTTTCGGAAATGACGGATTCTGAAAACTATGGCAGTTGGAAAAACAATGCTTTCGTTTAAAAACGCAGTGCTTAGGCTTTTTCATCACAAAAAGCCATTAGGTTACCTCACCTGGTGGAAGGTAAATGCCAAATCAGACAAATCAACATTATTAATATTAAAGCTATTTAATAATGCATTGTTTGGATCCTTCTCTGGGTTTTCTCCTTGCAATGCACAGGACTTCATAGCAGCAATGATTCAGAACAGGGAGAGGCAAAGCAGTTTCCCTGACAACAGAACTACAACTTGATGCATGAGATATAATTAAAAAGGTCCAGAACATCTCCCTTGCAACCCAGCTCTCTTCTCATTATAACGCTTCACATCATAGATCACATGGGTGATCAGGCACCTGTACTCTGTTTACTTTTTTGCTTTCCCTAGACATGCTGAAATGCAGCAAGTAGAAATTGTGTTCCTCTAATTAGGGAGTTCACTCACCTTAGAAATAGCAGCCAAGCTGCTGAGGCAGAATCTGTTGTTATAGAGCTGCCTCTAAAGAGGAAAGGGTGGGAAAAAAACATTAAAAGCCAGAGAGAAGCTGTAACCAAATATTTTCTTAAGTAGCCTGGCTTTTTGGGAATATAGGCTTTGAAATATTTTTGTTTTATATAGTGGAGGCTAAAAAAATACATATTTTTTCTATCTGCCTCAGCCGCTTCTCATCTTTGCATTGAAAAGGCACAGGCTGTGCAAGTTCTGAGCAGCTGCAGAGAGAGTGCGGCTTGATCAGCAACACAACCCTTCCAATTTCATAGTTACACAATTTGGCTGGATCCAGACACCCACACTACCATCCACACACGAGCACACTGTGAGGATGGCAGACTGACATCTGAGGGGTTTTTACCATTTATGGAGCATCTACTACTATCTCTTAATTACAGAAACTTCTATGTCCATTAAAATTGCCACATTAGCCAAAAAAAAAAAAGAAACGGCTAATAACTAAAGGCAATATTCTCACTTCCATTTAACTTCCTTTCTCCCCCAAGTAAAATAGCTAAAAAAAAACCCCAAGCCCCAAAACAACCTTCCATTTAGTGCAGAGGAACTTTCCAATTGAGTGAACTGCAGGTTACTCATGATACAACATCAAACTATTAAAGTGCGCCCAGAGAAGGGCAATGGAGATGGTGAAAAGCTTCAAGGGCAAGAATTATGAGGAGCAGCTGAGGCCACTTGGCTTGTTCAGCTCAAAGAATAGAACACTGATGGATGGCCTCATCTCAGCCTACAGCTTCTTCAAGGGGGGCTGACCTCCTCTCTCTCCAGTGGCCAGGCCAGTACATGAGAAAATGGGATGAAGCTGCATACGGGAAGTTCAAATGTGACACAAATAAAAGGTTATTCACTGAGCTGGTAGCCTGGAACAGGCTCCCTGAGGATGTGATCGTGGCTTGACAGAGTTCAAGGACCATCTGGACAATGCTTATAGTCATATGGTGTAGCTTCAGGCAGTCCTGTGAGGAGCAGGGAGTTAGATTTGATAATCCTTATGGATCACTTCCAACTTGAGATGTTCTATGATTCTTTCAGGGAGTGGGAGGTGACTGCTAACATTCCAAGAATGTGACAAAAGCTCTGAGAAGCTTTACCACAAAAGCAGCATGCTGCCATAATTTAGATAGCCTTCCCTATGCACCTTGCATAATGCTGCGACTTATCCCTGCTCATAACATCAGAAGAAAGTTGACATCAGTTTAAACCCTGTGTCTCCAAAAGCTCTACAATTTACAGCCTGAGGATGCAGTTAAAACTCTCACCTTGCAAGAGAAGGTGAGATTTTCTTTTGAATATTTGATATTTTGGCATTATCACTTTTCATAACATCATGCTGCAATTCCCTGTGAAAATCATATCATGTGTGCATAAAAAACATCAGTATTTCTGAATGTGTATCTGCAACTTGAGCTCCAAAACCTCTGTGGATCCATGTAAAAGAACATTAGCAGCACACAAATTTGGGTTAAAGCAAGTTCAAAAACTGAAAGAAATGTTTAATAGTCTAACATTTTCATTGTATCGGGTGGGCTCTAAACATGCAGCTAAGCCTCTTAAATCTTACTTACAGATTTAGCAACACTGTGCCTAAGTCTGGCCACAGTTGACATCTAGAAGAATTTTAAAGAAAATGGAAAATACGTTTTTATTCCTTTATTCACGCAGTATCTCATGATCTATGAAGAGTCAATCTGTGCTGACACTGATGAGCCATCTTCTGCTGGGGTCTACAACCAAATTAACTCAGACTTTTTCTTATATCTAAGCTGCAGGAGTAGTTGGAACTTACTGAAATTACTTCTAGGCTACTACTTACAAGTAAGAAGCACTGGATCCAAAGTGCATAGAAATCATAGCAGTATGTTTAATTTTAGACTCTAAGATCTTTAGTTTTTTCCAAAACCTCAAGTTCTCAGAAGCGCAGATCAATGTTGCTGGAGTGCTCCCTGTCTTTCACTTTCTGCCACTGGCTTTTAATGAGATCATTTTTGTTCAAATGAAGGACAATTATATCTGCAAGATCCTAACAAACTGAAAGCATTTTGAAAGAAGTATTACAAAAACATCTCATGAAACAAATACAAACCCAATTTGGAAAAGAACGAGTAAAAATATTTCCATAATGATCCCTAGATTTTGAGAATTCGCTCCCCAGGTACTAATTACGTATCTTTTTCTATTGCTCGGTACACAAATTAACATATTATACACAAATATTCTAATCACTGCTGTTTATTTGAAACTGCTTCCTTGCAGAAATGTTTGAAGCCTTTTGATACTGTCATTAAACAAAGTGTTTCACTTCTAATACTATAGAAAGGAAGATAAACAAGCTATATCACTGGAAGTATACATTAGGTGTAGTGTTGATGCAGGTATTTGTCTGGGTATGTTTGGAGCTTGAAATTAGGCACAATATTTGATAAATACCAGAGCAGTATTCAGTAGCATAATTTTATGAACAAGTCACTCCACTGAAGGAAGGTACTTTTGCTGAATTAAAAAACTAAAGGACGCTGAATTAAGCAAGGAGGGTCTACTAAGGAAGGGCAATGTGATCATATTAAAACTCAACACATGAATGCATAAGCAAACCCCATAAATATGTTATTTATTAACATCCCAGTGCTTCACTTTCTAAGCTAAACAATATTACTGGCCAGAGCTCTTTGCACATCAGGTTTTTTTTTTTTAACTCCAAAGCAGACCAAAAGAGTAATACTATAACCGTACATTACATGAAGTATCATCCAAGTACCTCAGCTATTATCACATATGCATTCCTGCTGCAGTTACTAGACTAATTTCTGTCAATGGCAAAGCAGGAGAGAGTGGGTGCTTTCTCTCCCTGCTGCCTAATTCTAAATTGTAGCAGATACAGCATCCTCTGCCACTTCCTTGAAGATGGCAGAAAGTATGTTCTTTCAAAGGCACCTCCCTAAACTGAATGGATTTCTTCTAACAGCAAAAGCATTTACCAAACACCGCACGGATTAATACTACTCAAAGAAAAGGTCACATAAATCCTTTCTAATGGGAGAAGCATTAAGTGACTTAGCTGCCCCGGTTGATAAACAGCAGCTCCCATAGTATTAGTCAGCAGTGGTTTCAGCTTAATTATTAATAGTACTAAAATACTCAATGGTATTTATACTGTGTCTTCACCTAGTGCTATGATTCCTTATTGTAGACACACCTTTACCCTTTCTGAGCCTTATTTGGCCTTAGGGTGTACATAATATGCGCTGGATTCCTGAACATCTCTTAATATCATGTTTTTGGATTAGTGGAAAGACATCATTTTCAGTAAGCTTCCTGAGTTTTCTACTCAAGCACACTGTAGGTCCAAGCTATGTTTGCCCTTGCTTCCTATGCATTACTTTTTCCTTTCTATTCACTTCTTTAAAAACAAAAAACCCACATATATTCTGTTCCTGATTTATCTATGTTACTCTGTTAACAGGAAAGCAGGGAAATATCCGAGGAGAAGATCTGCATTAGTATGCAGTCAACAACCTACATCTTCAAAATATGAAAACATCATCACGAGCATGTGGCTATAGACAAGTCTCTTCTGTCCTCATAGATGACAGAGCAGATGCTAGAGTGAAGTCTCGTGAGTTAAGACTTTATTATCTTGAAATGGATTATCAGCATTTATTAGCAATTGAATGAAATTGTATTATTCTATGTTTTATAGATTAAAAAAAAATGTATTTTGCAATTATACCTTTTGTAGTAAAAAACCATGGTGGTTTGGCAACTGTGACTTTTCATCATGCCTGTTCATTTGTTTGTTAATTCTCAAAGTTCAGTAACCCCTGTAAGTGCCCAACTGGGTGGTGACATTTGGCGAGATTCTAAAGTATTGCAGCAATGGCTTTCTTAACTGCGTAATCAAGAAAAAAATAATTAAGCAGTACTTTAAATACATGGTCAAGCCCACTTAACAGCTCACTTAATGGAACTGCCCTCTTCAATGGGTATTTTTTCTCCATGCACCAAACCATCTTGCATTACTATAGTGTAAATCTGCTCATTAATTATCATTTGCAATACTAATGATTTCTGGTTTTAATGTCAAGTGAAAAATTACTGGTTGTTTGCTCCAAAGAGCACTTAATGTCCATTTCTGCACATGGCACAAACGATTTTGCAAATTTAAACAGACTTTTCAGTAGCAGTTATTGTCTTCAGTCTAGCTGGACAGTACAGGTGTGGTAAGAGCTACTGTATTTTTATCCATACGCATAAAAGCATTTGAAAGCTTTTTCAATACCAAAAGTCTTAACCTTTGTTAAGATACTTTTTTGTAAGATTGAAGGGCTACTTAAACATACAAAAAGTGAAAATTCCCTCTATGCACTGTACTTAACTGCCACGAGGACTTCGTATGGGCGCTGATTCCTGTCCTCAATTATGTGAGAATATCACAGAGTTGATGAAGAGACCAGCTCATCTGAATGGAACCAACATTGATAAAGGAAAAAAAAGCTACCAAGTTTTGTGATGGCTCTAGATACACATGTCTCCAACAAAGCCAAGCAAGGAAAACTGGAGTCTTGCAAGCTCAGAAAATGCTTAAAGAAAAGGTGGGAAAAATATATCCAGTAAGTGCTACATCAAACACATACAGGAAGAGGCGTAATTTCTGAGTAGGCATGATTTGCTCTTCATCTTAGGAAAAAAAACAGTAAAATGGATCTGAGAACCGAGGTGCACCAAATAGCCTTAACACAGTACCTTCTACATGCTTATTATATGTAATTCTCAGCACTGCTTTCTCTGAACATGCTCGGTAACTCTTTCTATTCAGACATGTTGGTGGCCTGGACATCCTTGATAACTCTTTGTATTCAGACATGTTGGTGGCCTCACTGTGTAGCAGAAGCCTGTGAATTGCTGAACTACTGGTAAAACCCCCATCTAGTTAGAGTTAAGATGATCTAGTTGTGACAATAAAGGTCTTAGCATGTTTGGATGGCACCGTGATAAATCCGGATAATGTCTCCTGATCTTCCTGAGCTATTTTATTGGTCTGGGAATCCATATGAACTGTTTGCTGCTACTGAGTTTGCTGTTACCAAGTCTCTAATCTAATTTATTCTGTAGTGCCCTATGATACTAGAATAATTTCTTGTGTGGGGAACTGCACTGTATTCACGTTGTTGGTGGTGCAATCCATCTGGAGCTGCCTATACCTAAGCCAGCTATTCTCACTGCTTTTATACAGGGACAGAGACAGCATTCATCTCATTCTAAAGCAGAGGTTGCTAAGTTGCTATGTTGAGCCATCTAAAACAGGCTGGATGACTTGTCCCAGTGTTTCTTCTGTTAACAGAATGGACCTTCAGGATTCATATGTGTTAGCATTAAACACCATAAATGACCACGTTTACAGCATATTATAATCCTTTTCCTGCTCTGAAGGTTATCCTCTGAATGTGTAAAACATTATTGACGGGCCCTGTGCTATAGCAGGTGTAGCCCACTGAATACCATGTCACAGAGGTCAACTCCATGCTGCATAGCACGCACTGCCCTGCTGCGACCAGGTAAGGCTCAGACCCTCACACTTCATCCTGAAACTTGCTGACGATCATATATTGAGAAACAATAATGGATCCCTGCAGGCTCTTCTCACTATCAGAACACAACGCTTTCTCATTATTCCTGGCAAATAATGGATTTAATTTAAATTTAACATTATTGTGTCAATTTTACATTCCCAAAAGAGTTTTCTACTTAATCTCTACAGCAGCCTTCGCAAAGCTGTGCTTCTGCCAACAGATGAACTTTGGTGTTGATTTTACAGTACTGTTATATTCTCCACGCACGAAACATTAAGCTTATGACATGCTGCCAGTCTGAAGACAACAGACTGGTTTAAGTGCCTCGGGGTTGTCATGCCAAACAATTCTTATCTTGCTTTTTTTGGCCAATGAAACACCTATTAATGAAGGGTGAATAATTAAAAGAGAGGAGATGAATTACAATGGACAAGATAACGTCACAAGAATGGAAACTCGAAAGGAGTTACAGAGAAAGATCCAGTCTGCTGAAATTAGGCCTCCGAAACACAGTAATGTTAACAGTGTGCCACTTATGAACTGTCACACATTTCCTCCTCATCTGCTGCATTTTGGAACTTCAAAGAATCTACCTGGATCTGAAGATGTCAGAAGCTGATGTGAAGGGCTGCAGGGAGATGAAAAGTACTTCTTTATGCCAGCTCTACAATATTCAGTAACAACAAATAGAATTACTCCTGATTTCACAACAGAGTAACCCACCTATTTCTTCCAGAAGCATCCGAAAGAAAGTACTATGTGCTACCCAAATGCTGGACTGAAGTTTCAAGCATGCAAAAGGAGTATCTCCTCCATCAGTTAATCCGCTTTAAACACACAATGTTCCTCATATCTCCAAGGAATACTGCAGAGGAAAGAAATGACAAGGAAATACTACCAAGCAGGTTTGGCCTTCAGAGAGGAACAACATCTACCTACTCATCAGGATCCCTCTCAACTTGGCATGTCTGTCTAGACTGGGCCAGATTAGATACTGGCTTATATATAGCTGCTTGATAACGCCATCTCCAAGAGTAAAGTCAGCAACAAATAAAGTCTAGGACAATACAAAATACAAGGATAATAAAATTACAGATGAGATTCAGTTATTAAAACTAGCTTTATAAGCAAAGAAGAAGAAACATCTTGCAGTTCAAAGTCTGTATAAGCTCTGTACATAGAACCTATGAGGTTCTGCACTAGCAATTGTCAAAACAGAACAGAAAAAACCAACCTGGATTTGTGTGAAACACCAATTAGAGTAATAATAAAACTGTTTACCTAGTTCATAGCCAAACTCTTCCTTATTTTTTCCCCCACCTACTATAAAAACAAGACCATCATAATATTACACATGATATTATACAGATGCCTTAAGAAAAATTAGTTTTCACGGTTTTTTGTGGATCACACAGGTTGGGACTTTCTAATATATTAAGCAAAATTCCTGTTTGTCGTGGTTTAAACCCTGCCGGTAACTCAGAACCACACAGCCACTTGCTCATTCCCTGCTTTTTTCCCTCCTGCTCCTGGAGAGATATGGAGGAGAACTGAAAGAATGCAAACCCCATGGATTGAGATAAAAACAGTCCGATAACTGAAGTGTAATACAAAATTATTACTGCTAGCACTAATAATAATACTGATAAGGGAGGAAAAAAACCCAAAGCAACAATAAACCACAAGTGATGCACTACTCAACCAATCACCACCAGCCTGACCTGAGCAGTAACTTCCACCAGTTTATATATTGGTCATGATGTGAAGTGGTATGGAATACCCCTCTGGCTAGTTTGGGTCAGCTATCCTCTCTCTGCTTCCTCCCAGTTTCTTGTGCCCTTCCTCACTGACCGAGCATGAGAGACCGAAAAGTCCTTGATCACAGTAAGCAATATTTAGCAAGAACTAAAAACATTGATGTGTTATCAGCATTGTTCTCAGACTAAAGATGAAAACTGAAACAAGGGGGCTTACAATATTACAAAATGAAAATATAAACCTTTAGAATCAATTTTAAGTAATGTTAAGTGTGATGGCTTTGTAACAGCAGTAATGG
>JASSUY010028200.1:0-23905 GCA_032466535.1 Forpus xanthops | reverse complement strand
CTGCAGTGCTCAATCCAGGTTGGACACAGGGCTTGGAGCAAGCTGCTCTATGGAAGGGGTCCCTGCCCAGGGCAGGGATTGGGGCTGGAGGAGCTTTAAGGTCCCTTCCAACACAAACCACTCTGGGATTCTGTGCTTTGTGGCTCCCCTGTAAGTTATGAGATGCTTCTTTCTGCATCTGCTTCCTCCCAAATCCCCGTTTCATACATCCTGCTAAAACAAACCCCACCTTCACCTCCACAACTTCCTGTGCCGAGCAGCCAGCCTGCAACCAGGGCCAGCATCTGGAAAACCAGGAATGGGGCAGCACATCTCACCCTGCCCCACCACCAGCCGAGGGCTTATCAGCCCAGGCCAGTTTCCATCAGAGACCACAGCAGATGCTGCTAAGGCCATGCCCAGAGGCACATGGCCCGTTTTCCCTGTTAGCTCTGCTGCTCTCCAGAGCCACAGCCCCACAGATCCCTGTAATCATATCCCCTGATAAAAACGAGGGCAGAAAAGCTGTGGTTGGTGGGAAGGAGGGAGGGATGGGAGGGGAAGCAGTGCTGCTTGCGTTGCTGCAGTGGCCGGGATGCACTGCAGTGGGCACCAGGCAAGGTCTGTCCTTGCCTTCCACTGGGAACCCCCCCGGCACCCAGCACCCAGCACCCAGCAGAAGCTGCTTCCATCAGTGTCCTGTAAGGACCGAACCCTTTTCCCCCTGCAAAGCCCTCTGGGTGCAAGGGGAACAGCCCATGCAGCAAGAGATGAACCTGCTTAAGACTGATGAACCTCTTCCTCAGCCCTGCCCTGTGATGAATGAGACATTGATTCATTAGCTCCAAGGTGTGGATCAGCCTGGGACATGAACATCTTATTTATCAGGTGCATTAAAATCAGAGCTCTCCCATCTCAGAGGACATCACAGAAACCCCGTTCTCAACCCGAATCTCACAGCAGCCTGATGTGGCTCCAGCAGTCTGATGTGGCTCCAGCAGTCCGATGTGGCTCCAGCAGTCAGAGAAGCTCTTCTGGCCACAGATCATGACACAGGGATGCAGTTCCCTCCTTGAGAGCCTTCAAGGGAAGTCGCAGGGGTTCCCCCTGTACTACAGAGCTGAAGAAGCCACAGATGGAGCAGGAGCTTCTGGGGATGGAGATGCTGCTTTCCATGGGACACTGGAGCAGGGTGCAGCAACCACAGCCGCTTTGTGACTTGCACATACAGGAGATGACATCTGGAGGCATTCAGTGATAAAACAGACGTGTCTGATCACATAAATGAACCTTTAATGTCCCGTAATGCACTTCAGCATCCCCCATGTGAGGTGCACCCCACTTGTGCTTCAAGGCTCATTTCCACAGCATCCTCAGGTGCAGCTCAGTAAGGACTCCTTGCCAGGCCAGCTCTGTTCCCTTCCCTGCTACCTGAGGTTAAAGCTGAAAATCCAACCCGGGGACATTTATGGAGTGGGAGCCACTGTTGTGCCTCAGCCAATGTGAAGCTTCAGCTGAGGCACTACCACCATTGGCTTCAGCAGCTCTCAGTGAAGCTCTGGTACAACCATAAGCACTTGGTGACCTACCTGGTGATGCAGGAAGGGGAACTTCTCTTCCACCTGTGGCACTCTGCTGTCAGGCGGTACAGACAGATCCCAGCCACAGCCCAAAACCACACAAAGCTTTAAGCTCGGGTTTGGTGGAGCTGTTGGGAAGTTGCCTACGTGACAAGTGTTTAATTGACTGTTGTGTCATATTTACAGCATCCCATTCTGCTCTGTGAATCACTGCCACTTGCAGGGCCGTTTGCTTTACTCAAGCCAGCTCCACTTCAATCTGCTGCTCCTGCACTGAAAACACCCTCGACCATGGCTGGCTCACCCCGACCCCAGCCAACCCCAGCTGGAGTGTGAGCACTGCTGGCACCAAAAGAACAACGTCCAGAGAGGAAAACACCAAAGAACCCCAACCCCAAAAGTCAACCTCCTCCCGCCTGCCCCATTCACGGGTGTCACAATGCAGATCTGAGGTTTAACTGTGCCCAGAATGATGGATGCTGACACCTCTGGATGAATAACCCAGCGGGCGGCAGTCAATCAGAGCAGCTTGGGGCTGTGGCAGCGGAACAGGAAAGGCAGCAGGGAAGAAACAGATGTGGTGATTTAAGAAGGTTTTTGGGCTCACCACCTAAAGCACTGCTTGCACATCGATGAGTGTTCACAACAGCCACCCCCACGACGTGGTTGGCGTCAAAGCTCCCAAAATAGAAGTTATTAATCCCTTTGGAAGGTCACAATGGGCAATTTCACCTCCCAGCAGCAGAGCGCCGAGCACTTGCTATCAAATGGCACTGGTTGTTTCAAAGAACAAAACCATTCCCTCGTCGGCCATTTGGGAGGTTTTGGGTTGATTTCCTGTGCCTTTGGTTTCAGGCACGCTGCTCACCAGCCTGCTGCGGTTGTGGTAATGTCCCCTGGATGAGCCACAGCCCTGAAATGCTGAGATATAGGATGGACTTATGAACAGGCTGAGTCAGGATGACCACAAGAGGAGGAAAACCACCTTTCCCTCCACTTGATTCACTTTGTCAGCATCCAGCCCAGCAGCGAATGTTTGCAGGTCAGGCAGAATCAGCCCCAAGTGGCCATCCCACAATCACAAGCAGAAGGAAGAAGAGTTGTGCGCTGCAGCCCCTACAGTCAAAGGCCTCGTGGTGCTCGGGTGCTGTGCCTCCACTGGTGGATGTTACTTGAACGTGGCATTGAAAGCCCTGCCAATGATCAGTCTGCGCACTTCACTGGTGCCTGCTCCTATCTCATAGAGCTTGGCGTCCCGCAGGAAACGTCCCATGGGATAGTCATTGATGTAACCGTTCCCTCCTGCAAGTGAAAAGAAGGCAGAAGTCATTTTTCCTCTCTGCTTTGGGGGGATGAAGGCGGGCCAGGACACAGAACTGCTCCTGGCTCTCTGCAGCCATCACTCCCAGAAGCAATCACTGCCAGTGACTTACCCAGGCACTGAATCCCATCCAGAGCCACCTGCGTAGCACACTCTGCTGAGTACAGGATCACCCCAGCACAGTCCTAAAGGAGAATCACAGTGATGAGAGACAGGAAAGTTGTCACCTCATAGACTCACAGAATGCTCTGGATTTGAACCTTAAAGCTCCCCCAGCCCCAACCGCTGCCATTGCAGGGACACCTTCCATAGAGCAGCTTGCTCCAAGCCCTGTGTCCAACCTGGATTGAGCACTGCAGGGATGGGGCAGCCACAGCTTCTCTGGGCATCCTGTGCCAGCGCTCAGCACCCTGCTGTGTCCCATCTAAATGTTGCTCTGACCTTTCTATTACTCTACAGATATCTGCTAAGAAGCCTGAGGCCAAGCACTGGATCACAAAGGTCCAGGACTCCTTCCCCAGCAAGCAAGAAGCTGCAGGGATCATTGTGCCACTCCAGAACACTCGTGGCAGGTCTGTAAAGGCCACATGAAGGCAGAAAAGGTGAAACAAACACATAGAATGCATGCTGCGGTCTCTCCCATCAGAGCCACAGGAAGGCACTGTGAACTGATTTGGGATGCAGGGCTCCGTGCTCCATTAAACACTCAGTCCTCTCCTTTGAGAGGGGTGGTGACAGTGCTGGTTGGGAAGATGATACCACCTCAGCATGATTGCTACAGCCTCTTAGAACAGCCATGATGTTGTGACTGGGCTTCCAATAAACACCTCCTGAAGCTGCCAGACCTGTAGAACAAGGTTTTCTGTCCATCTGGGGGGAAAGAAGACCTTTTTGCTGCAAGGGAGTGATTTTAACCCAGCACAGAACCTCCACCCTGCCTATGATCTGGGACCAAAGGTGTCTCCCGGGCAGAGGTGAGCTCACCTTGGCATTGAAGTGGCCCTGGTCACAGGCCTTGGCCACATTGTAGACATACTGCCGACAGGCCATCAAGCGCGTGTACATATCAGCCATCTTGCCCTGCATGAGCTGCATTGAGGAAGACAAGAGGTATGCTAACATGAGCGAGGGGAAGATTGACTTCTGCATCACCTGGGGCTCAGCCGTTCCCCAGGCTGCCCAGAGAACCCAGGCAGCTGACAAGACCTGGATTCAGCAGATGTACTATGGAGCTGGACGTTGTGCAATCCACAAGCTCCCAATGTCAGCCACAGTCCCTCAGCCACCTCAGAGATCCTTTCAGCTTCTCACCCATCACCCATCCCCACCACAAACTCCATACAAAGCCTCCCGTGACTGAACTTTGTCTTCTCATTTAAAAGGGAAGAGCAAAGGCACCAAACCCCACGCAATTCCCTTTCTGCCTCACCTGGAAGTGGCCGATTTTCTGCCCAAAGGCTTCTCTTACATGCAGGTATGGAATTGCATGGTCGAGGACAGCTTGCATGATCCTAAAAGCACAGGAAAAAGAAAATGACACAGCTACGACTTACTAATAATTAAACCTTGGAAGCATAATCTAAAGCAAAAAGCTTCTCATCCCTAAACTGAGATGCTGCTGCCTTCCTATAGCTCCCCTAAGAATCAGATGCAAAGGTCCTATTTTGCTCCCTACATGCTGCTCATTTGGGACATCTTGTGGTAAGGTCTTACCTTCATTCAGGGCACTGAGGTGCAGAGCTTTCTTACCGCTGTAGCCAGGACAGCTTGTGCTGCCTTGCATCTCCAGAGACCACCAACCCAAGTACCAGCCATGGGCAGGAAATCCACCTTGTGCTTTGTAGGAGATGGTCTTTCCACATAAGCATTAGGACAGAGCCCCAAAAGAGCTCCCAAAAAGGGAGACAAAGGGATTGCAGGGTCAAAGTAATTACTGAGGAGTTTAAGGATGGGATAAATGAGGAGCAAAGCCTTCACCCAGGCCAGGGCTATGTGACAATCCGGAGAGTGCTTTGGATTTTAAGGAATCAGCAACACAAATGAGCTGGTTATTCCCTACATGCTGTAGGGACACACACACAAGCAACTGGGGACCAAGGCAGATGTACCATCTCTGGAAAGGCTTTTGTCAAGCCCAGTACATTCTAAAGCACATTCTGGAGGGGCTGTGGCCTGTGCTGCACTGGGAGGCAGAGACCTGCAAACTGTCCTTCTGGCTTTGCTGTTTCCGAGCCCTGCCCCTCAGTGACTGTTCCACATCTGTGCCTGCAAACTGCATGAGGAGAGGAGCGGTGAAAGGGAAGGTGGAGCACACACAGAACAAGCTGTGGCTGCCTGGCAGTGCGGAGCTGAGTTCCCTCCTGGAGCACTCAGCAGCTATGGCATCTCCCTGCTCCTGCCTCTCTGCAGCTTCTTCCTCCCACAGCCTCACTCAGCCTCTCCTCTTCCCTCAGAACCTGCCCAGGGTCTCAGTTCTTCACCCAAGATGCATCTTGCTGAGAGCTGCATCCCCAGCTGGAGACCATGCTCTGGGTGATTGTGAAGGATCTGGCCTTGCACGAGATGACAGAGCCTTACCCCAGGGGCCCCCCAGACAGCACGAGCCTCTCCAGGTCCAATCCACTCATCAGAACATAGACTCCTTTGCTCAGTGCTCCCAGGACATTTTCAGCTGCAATTGCCAAAGGAAAATGAGTTACTCATGTGCAAAACTAAGCTCTGATATTGTCTGAGGCCTGTGGACACTGGGAAGACATTCAAGCTTCAGTCTGATTCACCTTGGTTTTTGGCTGGAAACACATTGAGGATGACCTGGATGTATACTCCCTACCACTGCAAAGTCTTCCCAATCCAAGCAAGGCCCAAAGGAAAAAGGCAGCAAATGGTTATGAAGTGCATCTGCAATCACTGCTATTTGCTTGCCTGTTTTCCACACACGAAGATGATCTCAGAGGTCCTCCAGCTCAGCATTTGTACCAACAGGAATAGGGGACTTAAAGCCTGGAAGGACAAATAGGGATCCTCTTCCCCATCCCATTAGTTTGTACCTAACCCAAACTGAGAGCATTGCCATCTGATGACTCCTGAGCATGGCTCTGAAATGAATGCAAACCCTGCTCTGCTGGGCTTAGGTCATCTCTCAGCATTCTCAGCACAGGAACCAAAGCTCCACAGGCAAAGCTCACCATTTACCACATCGGAGTGGTGTGTATTAGTCTGAGAGTGGAGACCACAAACAGTCATTATCCCCTCCTCCTGTGAAGGGGCTGAACGGAACACTGCAGTTGCTATAAGTGGTTTGAAAAGATAAGTCTTATTCCTGTGAAAATGGAACCTGAAAATGGCCACGCTAGATAATGGGCTGAGAAACCGCTTCACTCTGGGACAAGCTGAAGCACACACTGGTGTTAACAAGTATACAAAGAGAAGCGGGAACAAAAAGCTCATCTCAGCAAGGCTGTACTCTTCCAGTCAGGGAAGAACTCAAAGCCTCACAACTGTGCTGTGTAGATGGCCAGATTATGCACTGCTCACGCCACACAGAAGAGCTGACACACGCTTCAGGCTTTGATCACAAGAGATCTGAAAGGTGTGATATGCAAAGTGAAAATGAGACAGGACACAGACACAGACTGAATCCTGAGAGAAACAATCTGGTTTTCAGTGGCAGAAGCTCACGGACCGTGTTATCTCCTGCTTGTTGGAGAGCACACTGATGCCGCATATGGAGAAGTGCAGCCTCTGCAGGGCCATCATGATGCTGGAGCTCGAAAGAGGAAGAAGAATGAAGCTCCAAAGCCCCCAGACGAGAAAGAAAACCACTAATAGCAAACATTACTTTGAGGAACAGAACATAAATGCCAGCATCAGTAACAATAAAGTGACAAAGCTGTTGGTGAGTAATGACAGCTCACAGCTGAAGGACTGGAGAGCCTGAACACTCTGCTGTATCCCGGGGATAAGGGATGGATAGGTACATGGTGAGCTGAAGGACAAGCTGCTGACTGCAGAAGAGGGGCAGAGCTGCTGGTTGTGCATCACAGCAAGAAAATGTGAATAAACAGAAGTGTCTGGGCTCTCACCTTTACCAGTGCAACCCAACTGATGACACCCATGGACAAGGCCACCAGCCACTCACTGCAGTGTGGCTGCATCGCTGTTTAAGCCCAGCCAGCAATGCAGAACCATGCAGCCGCTCACTCACTGCCCCCCTTCCTCTCCCTGCTCCCCAAGGGATGGGGAGGAGAATGTAACTCCCATGAGTTAAGAGCAGTTCAATAACTGAGTTATAATACAAACCACTGCTGCTGCCACCAATTATAATGATGATAAGGGAAATACAAGGGAACAGAATACAACCGCTCACCACCCGCTGACCGATACCCAGCCTGACCCAGTAGTGATCCAACCCTTCTGGGTAACTGCCCCCAGTTTATATACTGGGCATGACGTGCTGTGCTATGGAATACCTCTTTGGTCAGTTTGGGTCAGGGGTTCTGTCTCTGCTTCCTCCCGGCTTCCCCTCCTCCCTGGCAGAGCATGAGGCTCACAGAGTCCTTGGTCAGAGTGAACATTACTGAGCAGCAACTGAAACTATCGGTGTTATCAGCGCTGTTCCCTGGCTGAAAGTCAAAACCACAGTGCTGCCCCAGCTACTGAGGAGAAAAATGACTGCTGCTGCTGAACCCAGGGCAGGCTGGCAGCAAACCCCATGCATTTGGAAGTGGATGGAACTGCAGTGCCAGAAGCATCTTGGTCTGAAAGAAAGATCCTGCAGACATAGGAGATGGCATCGAACGGGTTCAGCTTCCAAGGCACGAGATCAGAAGCAGCATTAAGAGTCAGAGTGCAAAGCCAACACTGCAATGATGTACTGCTCCAAGTTATGAGGAAATGGATATCCCGTTACCATGAGAGCTTGCTGCTCTGGGTGGTGACTGCCCAGGAGATGATCTGAAGACAGGGCACTGATTTCAGAGCAGAGACCCAGTGAAGTTAGAAATGTCAGATTGCAGATGAACCTCTTCCACTTCCTGCAGAGCAGCTTTTGGTGTCGGGGGAGCAGGAGAGTTACTTGCTCTGCAGAGATGCAATTAGGATTTTCCTGAGCTCTGATAAGGCGCCTCCTCCACCTGCTCTATGGAAAAGGTCATTTTTCCATCCCCAAAATAGCCACTGGAGTAACAAAACCGGTCATTACAGTGGCTCCTGCTGTAGTGACTAATGGCACTGACCCCACAAGGACTCAATCGTTGCAGGCACCCCAAAAGTCCATTGGATGATCTCCAGTGATTTGGGGGAGAATGTCAAGGCAAATAAGCTCTTTCCTATCTAGGAGATGAGGAGCTCTAATGGAAACAAACAGGTTTCTTTGGAAGCCTCCCCAAGGCTTTGCAGAAGTGGGTGGGAGGCAAGTGGATGAGGAGTGACCCAGCACGGGATGTGCTCATTGACCGCCCTTGTGCAGGGCATCAGCTCTCCTACAATGCTGCCAACCAGCAGATAACCACCTGCAGAGCCCTCCAGGTCACAGCCCAAACAGGCCTGCAATTAGGGCTCCATTTATCTGATGAAGACAGAAAACCACCACACCCCTGCTGCCCGGAGTGGAGCCCGGCTCACCTGGGATCTTGCAGTCTTCAAAGATGAGCTCACAGGTATTAGAGCCTCTCATCCCCAGCTTGTCGAGCTTCTGGGCTGTGCTGAAACCTGGCATTCCCTGCCAAGTCAAGCAGGAAAACCGCATTTGAGATCTCAATTCTGAGAGACTCCATAAAAATCACTAGACAGCTGTGAAATGTATAGGGTACCAGGAAGGAATCAAAGCAAAGTATAAAGGAAGCAGATGAGCAGAGAAACACGTGCACGTGGGGGCACATATGAACTGAGTGCACCCATTTTCTAATGTACATAAGCATTAAACAAATGAATTACGTGCACAGCAGCCAACGCTGACTCTCCTGGAGCAAGGGTTATTTTGCCAGTATCTCAGCCATTCCAATCACTAAGTCAGGTTAAGTCCATCAGATGGTTCACTGATTGCTGAGATCTTGAATTTCAAGTGCTATTTACTTTATTATAGCTTCCTATCTTCCCTGTGGTGAGAGATGTGTGTAGCATAGCCTCAAATTAGAAGGGAAGAAAAAACCCAATAGATCCCTGTTTTCCAAGGGCCCCCTATTGAGCAGCCTGTTTCTGCTCCCTTTGCAGGGCTCTGCTTTGGATTCCAAGGGGGCAGTGCAAGAAAATGGGGGGGAATGAGAAATGAATAAAGCTATTTTAATGTCTTTGCTTCAAAATACCCCAACACATTAAGTTAAAGGCATAGTAGGACAATACTGACAAGGTCTCCCACAGCTCTGACAAGTTTTGGCCACAAGCAAACCCTTCTATATTAGAATCTTGTCCATTTTCTCCACCTTTCTGGCCCTAAAGACTGGTTACAGCCTCGGATATAGGACTATACAATTCAGCTATAGAAATTCAAGTGGCTTCTATGTGAGCCTGTTAGAGAAAAGGAGCTGAGCTTACAAACCACAGTGCAAGAAGCTTGTGAGCATTATTAGACCTACCCTCTCCACAATGAACGCTGTTATACCTCGGGAGGCTGGAACAGCATTAACATCAGTTTTAGCATAAACAATGAGAACATCTGCATCTGGCCCATTGGTGATCCAAAACTTGTTCCCATTCAAAACAAAGTAGTCTCCTAGGAGCAAAGAGCAGGAACCTGTTAGCTCAGGAAAGAGCAACACTATCTCCTCCCTCCACTTGTTTCAAAGCAGGCTCCAAGGATGCTCTTTAAGGCCCCACAACCACTACGTACAAACCCTTCCCAAGCTCAACAAAACTCACTTCTTTAGTTTCTGGAGTCTAAAGGTGGTTTAACAAACTCCTGACAAACCAAGGCACCTACCACCGGCTCCATCAGACCGCCACCTTCTACAACCAGAAGTCATAGAATCATAGAATAGTTAGGGTTGGAAAGGACCTTTAAGCTCATCCAATTCCAACCCCCTGCTATGGGCAGGGACACCTCCCACTAAACCATGCCACCCAAGGCTCTGTCCAACCCGGCCTTGAACACCACCAGCGATGGAGCATTCACAACTTCCCTGGGCAACACATTGCAGTGCCTCAGCACCTGCACAATAAAGAACTTCTTCCTCAGATCCAATCTAAACTTCCCCTGTTTCAGTTTGCACCCATTACCCCTTGTCCTATCACTACAGTCCCTCATGAAGAGTCCCTCCCCAGCATCACTATAGACCCCCTTCAGATACTGGAAGCTGCTATGAGGTCTCCACGCAGACTTCTCCAGTCTGAACAGCCCCAACTCTCTCATCCTATCTTCAAAGGGGAAGTGCTCCATCCCCTGATCATCCTCATGGCCTCCTCTGCACTTGTTCCAACAGTTCCATATCCCTTTTATGTTAAGGACACCAGAACTGCACACAGTATTCCAAGTGAGGTCTCACGAGAGCCCTTCAACCATCCGCTTGGTGTCTTCACTCCCCAGCTTTGCCACACACTGAACCTCCTGGGAGGCAGCACAAGGCTGCAAACACCACCTATACCCAACACGAAGCACTGTAACTCAGTGGTGCTGGGGAGGTTAATCCAAGTTTACAGGGGACATTACTGACACCAGCTATCTGTCCAGGCAGCACTCGACAGGCTTTACCTTTCTTATCTGCCTTCAGCTTCATGGACACAACATCAGATCCAGCATTGGGCTCACTCATTGCTAAGGCTCCAATGTGCTCCCCGCTGATTAGCTGGAAGACAAGACAAGTATAAGAAAGAGAGAAAGCAGCAGTGTTCCTGTTCCCTCTTTAGCATGGTTTGGGGTGGTTTTTCACTGCACTGAGTCCCCACAGCAGCTGCAATAGCCTATGGACACCTTCCTTCTGTGCCTGCTCATACCAGGTTGTTGTTCTCTCTTCACTGTTCATCCTGCCCTCTCCTCCTTGCTCCTTTTTTCCTCCCTGCGCACTTTTATCCATCCTCTCCTCCTTCTGATCTCATAGCTTTCAAAAACCAGACCCAACGCTTAAGATACACATTGAACCAATTCAATCCATCACTGCATTCCTACAGAAGTCTCCATGATCTGCTCAAAACCACCACTTTGTCATGAACCATGACAAGAACCAAAGTGACCACAAACCCCACTGAAAGGCAGTGAATGAGGACAACTCAAGGTTACATATGAGCAGGCTGCAAAGTGCTTTGAGGAAGCACCACTGGACTTTGCATGTGGTTTAAATCAAGTTTCTTGTGCTCATCATTTCGGTAGCTGGGATCCAATGCCCTGGTTAAGTGTTTCCATGCATTTGAAAAGTGAAGTCTGTTTAACATGTCACAAACATCACTGCCCCAAATGAAGGACTTCCATGTGCAGTTAACTAGCGCAGGCAAACCGAGCATTTGGGCTGTGGGAAATGGAGATGGTAAAAAGGAAAGCAGTGACTTTCATTCAGAACTCTCAAAATGCTTTGGAATTTGGAAGAATATCTTCCAGGGTCACCTTGAAGGCTCATTTAGTAACACAGCACCAGAGAGCTGGACTATGCTGCCTACAGATACGGACCTCAGCACAGACTGGGGTCAAGGTGGATTAATAAAGCAAAAATGAAGGGCAAATTTGGCAAGTAGTGTATTTCCTAAGGTTGGGTGACTGAAACCAGCTGGGGCTTAAAATGGGACATGCTGTGAAAGAGGCTCATCTCTGCATGAAGCCCAACCCCAAACACTTCCCAGCTTCCCCCCCCTCTTCCAGCCACACACCTTAGGCAAGTACTTCTCCTTCTGGGCCTCATTGCCATTACGCACCAGCTGGTTGATACAGAGGTTTGAGTGGGCACCGTAACTGAGCCCAACAGCCGCTGATGCGCGAGAGATCTCCTCCATCACCAGCACGTGGTCCAGGTACCCCAAAGCAGATCCACCATATTCCACTGAAAAGAGGAGAGAAACCTCACGTTAAGTACCGTGGTGTATGTCAGATGTGCACACGATCCCAGGGCTGGAATCAGTCCTGAAGGACATCCAAGACACTTACAGGAGAGCTTCTGGCTTTGACTGACACTGTCCCTGAGCTGAGCACCTCTGGCTTTCCCCATCCTCTCTGATTTCAGTTTCCTTACCTTAAAGGCACAGTGGTATTATTTCTTCAGCATAACCAATAATGTAAATCGTAATTTTCTACACAAAATGTGCATTAGGATACATCTAAAACATGCTGCCAACGCTTGCACAATAATGAGTCCTTCTTGCAACCTCCATTTTGCCATCAAGATTAAATCACCAAGTGACAACCTGCATTAGGTGAGAGGACAAAGGAGCACAGGCAAAGTCTGTAGAGTCCATGAATGTTTGTCATAACAAAGACCCCTCAATAAATGGGGCACCAGGGCCTTTTCGAAGCCCCCAAATGTGCAGAAGAGCATCTCTTTGATGGGTGGCTGATTCAGAAGGAGAATGATCCCCAAGTGCAACTGCAGCAATTCACCACTAGTGAGAATGTGGATTTCAAGAGAGGATGAAGCGAGACGGAGCAGCAGCAGCATTGTAACTGGGATCTAGCTAAGCACACTGAGCAGAGCCTAAAATTGGTGATGATGATTAAAGGCACACAACAGAACAGGGGGAGAGGGAAGGCAGGAAAAAAGAGGAGGCTGAGAAACGCGTAACAGCTTTGAGCAGCTGACAGCCTACATAAATATATACATGTATATACAGATATACACACACAAACACGGGCATATCCTACTGTAAAAGCTTTGTTCTACAGGCAAGAAGCAAGCAGTTGCAGTGCTAAGAGAACTAAAACAGGAGCACAGAAACACTGCAAAGGAGTCAGTTCATCTTGGAGCACTTCCTTGTCATCAATGTGAATGCTGTGAGCAGCAACAACGCTAAGAGCAAATAGGACTGCAAGCTTGGAGTGACCACAGAGCTGAGTGCCCCTAACTCATCACATCAGCACAACAGCCTTTCCTCCTGTGTCACTCATTCTGACTCCTGCCTTTACCTGCAGGGCTCTTTATCCTTTGACATCGCCCCTCTACCACAAATCAGAGTTTAGGCTTTTACTATCCAAGCCCTAACTGACAGGTTTACCTATTTCTTACATATGCCAAACCAAGAGTTTTCAATTGAGTCCTACAGAATGATGGGCTTAGTGCTATTGCCTCGAGATAGGAAAGGTAACTGCCTGCCATGAGCAACGCTGACCTGTGATTGTGTGGTACTGCAAGAGGTACAAGAAAATAGTCCTGCCAGACAGCTTCTTGAGTAACACAAATCACAGCGTGATTTAGAATGATGCTGCCCTTTCACAACCACTTTATGTGACATGCCTATATTATCATTGCTTCAGTGTTTGCATTTCCCAACACGGCTCTTAATAAAACAACTGTAAAATTACAAACCAATGGAGTCTTATGAGTTTTAAGGAGACAACAAAAAGCAGTGTTGTTTAAAATGCTCCTTTAGCAGAGCTGATCCGCTGGTACCCAAACATGCCATTTAAAGGAGCATATACCCTCATCAGATTTCACATTATCTTCCCATTCTAAATCCCAGTCTCCACCTCCTGTATGCCAATAAAGTGCACGCAACTCTACAGTCAAAAACAAGGGCAAAACTGCTGGGCATAGGAGGGTTTGAGAGGTAAATCTTTGAGGAAATCAGAAAGGACAGGGATAGCTTATTTATAGTGTGGGAAACTGCTGTAAGCCTCAGGCACAACATCAAAGAAGAAAGAAGGTAAGAGTGAGGAAAACCAGGAGCAGCAGTAAATTGGGAAAACAGAAATCCAGACCCTTTCAAGCAGACTCAGTGGCACTGAAAGAAACGCAGAGGCATTATTCGGAGGCATTGCTATTCAGCCTGCTGCTGCACAAGCCTTTGCACACACGCATCTAGAAGCAGAGACTTTACGATGGGGGAATAAAGGCCCCATTGCTTGCTTTTCTGCACGAAGGGCTTCTCCTCATTACACTGCGTTAGTGCATTCAGCATGACCACAGCAGCCTCAGTCAGCTATAACATGAATCAAAACACTTTTCAGCTAACCTGGATGAGGCTGAATACAATTTACCCTGATTCTTTCTGACTGGTTGGATGTGGTAGGCTCGCCATTAGTTATCACAGCTTTCCAGGGGGTTGCTTTAGACCCTTTAGCTTCTCCTATTAGAGATGGATGTTTGCTCTAGGATACTTTTATCTCTAGCTCTTGTTCTTCAAAACTTCAGTAAACGCTTCACAGTTGAGAGGTGCAAACCCATTTGAGTTGCGTACTGGAGGAACCACTCCTGAAGAGTGCTTTGAAATTGCAAGAGCATTTTGTGCTCATTCAGGAGTCTAACAAGGACTCTGAGGCAGTGAAGAATAACAGAGGTTGGGGAAGAGCTCTTTAAAAGCTGGAAGCTTCTGGATGAAATGGATCTCCCATCACAAACACGTTGCTATGAACTGGAAAGGGCGAGCTCACAGTGGTTTGAAGTGAGGTGGGAACAGACTTACCAGGAGCCGTGATCCCCAGAACTCCCAGCTCCCCCAGCTTCTTCCAAAACTCCTACAAATACAGAACAAGCAATCAGTGCAGTCTCAGGGCATTGGCATAGGAAGTTTTCCCAGGTAACTCACTGGACTCACCAGTTTGCCTTATCCCTGTGATATCTCAGAGATAAATGCATTGATACCTATTCCTCCTGCATCAGCAGCTCCATCCTTGGAACCAGGAGCCCAGGCATACTTCAGGACATTAGTTATGCTACACATGAGAGCAACCTGTTGAATTCAGAGATAATTCACAAGCCTAAACTTTATTCTAGAAGGACAGGTCCTGAGATGAGACTGGTTGTCCTCATCAAGGAGAACTCTGACGACTCAAAACCTCCCGTTAACTTAAACCCAGCATTTCCAGGCTCCCGTAGACTATCTCTTGCTAAGGATTATTTAAGATGTTATGACTTAAATTTATGCTTGTCTTTTACCCCACATATCCTTGTTGCTGTTTTAGCAGCACTGCGTAGGCCTATCAGCCTGCTGTTGCTGCAAATAGCAGTTAGCAGAAGCTATCCATGGATGAAACCCTGGAGATATATATATGTATTACAGCGACTATAATCATATATACATATATATATGAGTTGCTATCTGCTGGCATTTTAAAAGTCTTCTAGTAAAGCAGAAACTGGTAACTAAAGCCCAGAAAGCCTTCTTAGGAGAGATTAAAATGGGGAATGTCACAGTCAGGGCAGATAAAGGTGGTACCCACTTTGAAGATTGTACTGGAGAAGTTACTAAAGGCAACCACAACAGAGAACTTGTGAACTCCTTGGATTTGTGAAGCTAAAGGAGATCAACACAAGGGCCAATCAAGGACCCGTAGGTCTTCAGAACACACACAGGGATTGGACAGCACTACTGAGTTTTGCATGGTTGAACATGCACGCTACAAAGTTCACTGCTAGAGGACAAGCTGTTCTCCTTGTCTGCCACCTCCTCTATTTGTCCATTAGCCAGGTTTATCGGGGCAATGCCACCACTCAGGTGACAGCCACACAATCAAGGTACAGAGCGACTGCCTGATGAGAGGGACACACATCAGCTGTGCCTGGCACATGGCATAACGGAGTAAGAAGGAAGATGCAATGCAGTAGCAGAAGGTGTCACCAGGGAGGATCACATGCTCTGCCTCACCTCCACTATGTGATAGACACACAAGTAAATGCTTGTCAGATGGCCCCAGTGTCCAGCAATAAGATAATTATCAGTGAACAGGCTCTAGAGACTTCAAAAAGTATCATTTAACAGCTCCAGATGACATCTGGTGCACCAGGCTAAATTTATACACTTCACTTCAAAGCTGCACATCCAGCCCTGAAAATGTCAACATCAGAGCCCTGGGAAATCCGAGCAGATGTTCTGAGCTTTTCAAGTCTTGGGAAGCTTATGAAAACCAACAGTGAGATGTCTCATTTTCATCAATCAAAGCAGCCCGTGGCACAGAATCGGGTGGGTTTATCAGGAAGGCAACTTCCAGCTCGAGCCAAACTCTGCGTTTCCCCATTTGCACACAAGATTCTCACCATGAATCTGAGAGGAAACTCAGAGAGCCAAGGAAGGCTCCTGCCTAGGAGAACACAAAGCATGCGGTAGAGAGGGAGTCTGAGCAGAGCCAAGCAGGAATACCACGATAAGAACCCAAACAAGACCATTCTCAATCCCTTTTAATCACCCCCTGCCTGGGCTCTGCCCCAGGTTGCTGACGGTTGTTAACAAAAGAGGAAATCAAAAATTGGGTTTTCTATGACTTGCAAGGTTGCAAAGTTACTGCACATGTTGCAGCGGTGTGGCCGGGGTGCTGTGTCTGGATTACTGCACAGATCAAAGCACAGACAGGCTTTCACTACCAGCTATATAAGATGCACATATGAAATACTTGCCCGAATGTCTTTGAATTCGTTTTCCTGGTCAATCTGTTGGGCCTTGGGAGCCAAATGCTCTTGACAGAACTTTGTCATGGTCTGTCTAAGCTGGGAAATGAGAAGAAACACATACATTACATCTCATCAATATATTGTTTTCTTCATTAGGATACCACCAACATTCCCTGCAAGGCACCTCCAGAAGCACAAACCCATAAGGAAATCAATGCTGCAGATTTCCAGACCATTTGAAAGGGCCTTTAGTGGTTTAAGGAGAAGATACGGATGTACTTAAGTTCCTCCCAGCATTTAACCTTGACAAACTTGCCCCAGCGTGAGTGAATATGACTTTACTGCCCACATGAGAGTGTTAGGGAATGTTTTGGGGCAGGAAGCTTTGAAAGCTGACGAGCAGAGTTTATAATGCATTACCTCCACCCAGTAGCTGCTTATAGTTTCATTTAATTATAAGCAGATGCCTGTAATAAGCACCCCAAGTGTTAAAATCTTATTCTAAGCTCCAAAGCCTAAACACTTACGTGTATCTGCAGAAGTCCATCCACATAGTAAGAAGTTACAAATAGCTGAAGTGGTTTCCACATGAAGATTTAAAACCTTACCCTAGAGCTTTATAGGCAATCTTAATAATCCCATTTTCCTGTTTGGTTCTTTATTCCCACAGATTAATGTTGCTGAAGCAACAGCTTTAGAGACTGAAACCCTCTGCTGCTTAACCAGCACCTGGAGAACGGGCAGAAGCAACAACCCAGAACATGCCCAAGCTTCTCGGCCCTTCACAAGCCCACAACCAAAGCACAATGAAGAAGATATCTTCATTTCCATGGCTACCCTGGCCTCGGGTTCTAGTACCACAGAATGAGTTTTGCCCTCATTGATAGACTTCAAGGCTTTAAACAAAATCAAACCACATTAAATCTGTTGCCATTGCGACAAAGCTGATGGCAGTAAACTTGAGAATAAAGCTCAAAAGCCATAATTAAAACATCTTTATCAATTAAGGATTGATGGCCAGACTCAGAAAGGCGTCCCTGATACTCTAAGTCAGTTTAAAGCAATTAATTCAGATTTTAACCATTAATTCACAGTTTGACATCACTGAAGATCTATTTCTGATCCTTTGTTAGCTTTTCCTGCAGACAGGTATGAACCTCAACAATATTTTCCTACTTTTACATGTGCTGAATGTAAAAGCACAAAGAAACATCAAGTTAATTTGAGGCTACAAAACATGACAAACCTGGCAAAGAGTAAATCTGTAGCAAGAAAGAAACAAGAATGGTTACATTTATTTTGTACATCCCTACACTTGCACTGCCATAATTACCTGGAAAGTAAGGCTACAGCTCCAGAGCTAAAAAGCACCAGGGAAAACAGTTTAATTGAAGAAGACTGTCTGGATCAGCCCTTTGAAAGACACTGCCTTTCACTCTATGCCCTGGACAGCAGGGAGTAAGTGGTGAAATAGCTAGCACCAGGTGTCTATTGAACACAGAAGAGGACAATAAAGCTGTGAACTATCACCCTAAATCTTTACGTCTCATACTGGGCAAGAGAACAAGCTAGAAAAGCTGCAACACATCTTTGGAGAGGATCTGATGAGGCCAAAATAATTTGCTTCTTTGATGATTGTATTTTTGATTGCTTATATCACCACATATAAGATCAGATATGAATATATCTACAAGGAACTACTGTAGTGGAAGGCATCCTTGCCCAAGGCAGCGGATTGGAGTTAGATGATCTTCGAGGTCCCTTCCACCCCAAACCGTTTGACCCTATGACTTCTGATCACACACAGGCCCACCGTGAACGCAGTGGACTTCTCTGGTGCTTCGTTACGCGGCATTTCCCCGTGAAGAGGCGCGTTTCCCGATGAGGAAAGCCCGGCTCGCCGGGGCTCTGCCTTCCAGCGGGTCCCTCCAGAGCCTTCAGCAGACACGTGGTCAGGACGCGCCCTGACCGCCGCAGCGCCCCCTCTGCGCGCCAGCGGATAGGTCAGCTGCCCACTGCCGCAACCAATCACCGCCCGCCAGCCCCGGCACACCCCCGCGGGGTGGCGCGCCTTCCCCGTTTCCCGCGGGTCGGCGGTCCGTACCTGGCGCTGCTCGGCGCTCAGCCCGTTCACCGTGTCGTCCACCGCCAGCCCCGCGCAGCTCCGCCGCAGCAGCCGCAGTCTCTGCCGGAGCCCCGCACCGCCCACCACCCGCCCGAGCACCGCCGCCGCCATGGCTAACCCCCGGACGACCCCGGCGCGCAAGCGCGGCCCAGCCCTAGGGGAGGGGAGCAACCGCCCCGGAGCGCTGGTGGCGCCCCGTGGGCAGCGGTGCTGCGGGGAGGAAAAGCGTTTGTCAACAACCTCCTAGTGTTTAATGGATTAAAAACACACATAGGCACAACACGCCGAGAGCCCGCAACAGAGGAGACGTTCACCAGTGAGGAGAGCAGTGGAGAGCACCAAAAAGGGCCACTGGAGCAGGGATGGTGCATCAGTTCTCACCCCAAGGACAGCCCACTGGACTAGGAGTAAAACAGCAAAACCAGACAGCATAGTCCATCCTCACTCCTCACATAGCCAAGAGCAGCTCCAGCTTGTCGAGTACCGCTGGACACTCCTTCATGAATGCTTGGAAGGATGAATGCTGCTCCAGGGAGCACTGCCTCTCTTCTTCTGCTGCTTTCCACCCTGCTGTCGCTCTCTGTAGAGAAGTCAGTGTACACTGTGTTTTATGAACGAAGTACTGAACAGCAAAGCCACACTGTAAAGCATTTTAACTCCTCAGTGGGATTCCAGCCCCAGCTAAATTGGGATTAGCCCAGCTTGACTGGCATGTCTTTTACTTCAGTTCCTTGAGGAAAGTGGCAACTTATCTCTGATTGAAGTTTAGGAAGTCTTGTATAATAGTGATTTCACTGGTGAGCTCTTCAAAGTCTTACTAGGATTGCAGAACTGCAATTTAATGCCTATTTTGGTCTGTGTATAGACAATACGACTGAAGCTGTGTGTGCTCACATACCTCTTGGTTCCCAGAGAGCCTGCCTGAGGTCTTTGGTATGCAACAGGTTCCAAGTCAGATCAAATCTCCTGAATTCCCATGTAACAATTAGACTGGGAGGGATCAGTGCTCTGCTAGGTGCTTACAAGCTCTGGAAACAGCCTCAAGAAGCTCTTGAGAGGAGCTGGCCTAAGCAGAGCAAGCTCCTTTTCCAGTGCTGACATCCATCACTTCAGAGCACAGGGTCTAACTTGAAAGCTCTCAGACACTAGCATCACTTCCACCTTCTAACTTGTTCAAAGTTCAATCATAGATTGTTCAACCTGAAGTGACTTGGATGAGAATTAACACTGACCCACCATAAACTCAGCTTTAAACCCTCTATTTGGAATGGCAGTAATAGAGACAGCTTCTCAATATGTATTTACACCAGAAGCTGAATACTGCAGGCTTTTGGCCTTGGTTATTTGGAGATTTTAATAGGATCAGGAGCAAAACACCTCCCAGGATCTCACTCAGCACCAGGTGCTTGTTACCTGGTCAAGCCAAAGTCACCATCTTACCTGAAGTTTCTCATTTTCTTTTGCAGCCATTTGATTAAATAGCCTCAATTCTTCTATGACCTTCTCTGTTAACAGCTGAAGAGCCAAAAGGAAAATAGTTTAATACAATGCAAATAAACAGAGCTCTCAATAGCTGCTCCTACAAGGGCAGCAGCACATGGCCCCTTCAAAGCCCATTTAACTCCTAGTGATACTTCAAAAGTTTCTTACCGCTGTCTGCCTCTGGCATTCCTGAGTCTTTTCTTCCTCCTCCAAAATGGTGCTGCCTGTAACTAAGGTATGAGATGCATTAGTGAACCTCTAACACCCAAGTATCTTTGCCTGCAAGAACTAACAGCTTTGCAAAGCGAGCTTACTACAACGATCACGTTATTTTCAAAGCTTAGGCAGGACATGGTCTACTCCAGGAAGCAGCTTTTTCTCTAAAGCTAGAGGGCAAAACCAAAAATACCCTGGAGTTACAACAGTATTCCCTTAATGAGGAAGCAGAGTCCAAATGCCTCATGAAGAGTCACAACAGGAGGGAAAAACAAACGTGTTTCAGAGCACGAGTACCAGAATGGCACGTGAAGTGCATGGTTCTTACCAGGATCAATGTTTCTGCTTTCCAAAATCACCATGCAAGTCTCCTGAAGTTTCTTGAACTTCTCAGCTTCTTGTACCAGGCCTTCTTTCTCATCCTTTAGGCCCTTTATGATGCGCTGTCAATAACACAGGTTGTAAATAAATCATGTTTCCAAGGAGATTGTCTTCTTATTAGTAACACCGTGTGTGACGCCAGTGGCAATGCCACTAGCACGACTCAGATCTTGCCCTTTGTCCCAACCACCACAACATATTAGTCTCTTGCAGATCCTTACTCCTGCTTCTTGACAGGATTAATACATTTGTCATGCCCACATGTCATCATAATTAAGGGGAAAAATTGGATCCTAGAGACAAATTCCTTGTAGCCAATGCTGGCATAGCTGTTCTCATGCTCCCTTCTCATACCTATAAATAATTCAGGCATTTGGTGCACTGAAGGGCACATAAACATTGGGAAGAAAAGGGCCACTTAGGATCTTTACGCCCCAGCATTAGTCCTTACACAATTCAGGTATTACCAAGCAATCAGATTAAGCTGATCAACCTCACAAGTGGAATGCAATTCTCCAAGAGAATCAATAAGCGCATGGATTAGGCTGATCCAGCTGATGGCGTCAGAAGCTTTTGGAACATTACTTAGGAAGTCTCAAAGGCTCTTAAAGAAATCAAGCTGCGAGATGAATGATCACCTCATGGATTAGTAACTGATTGAGAATTAGGAAATAAAGTGAGCTTTTACAGCTGAAAGTTACCAGCTGGGCCTATTGCACATGGCAGAAGTTGTGCTAAGTGTCCTAGAGTAATCTGTAAGAGGTAGAGAATAATGAGGCACCAATTCTCAGTCTCAGAATCAGACACAGCACTTCAGGTTTGGCCTCGCTAGTGCTGAGCAGACATGACAAAACTTGCAGGAGAAATGCAATGAAAGGACAGGCACCAATAGACACAATAGCACACAAGAAAACGTAAGCTCATATAAACTGAGCTCTGTGTTACATACTCAGATGAGAATAAGGATACTGTCTGTAAAACTTAGTGTCGAGCAGTGACCAAAATCCAAGTAGAATGTTCTTCTTTACAAAAACAAGACAATACCCATCCCTGAACATACATTTCAGTACCATATGCACTCACACTACACTGCGTGATGGGTTAACAAAGCTGGGAGACACGGGGCAAAAGGAACAAGGATATTGAATAGTTTATCTACCATATGTTAGGAACTACATAAGAAAGAGTACTGACAGACTTCAAACTATCAGCTGCAAATGATTATTTACAGTTTCTCTTGGTGTAACTAAGAAGCATCTGGCAATATCAAGGCTGTTTTAATAAAACTTGAATCAAGTGTATGGTTGTGAACTTGAAATATTCTCCCACAATGAGTTTAAAATGGAATTAGAGCTCTGATGACTATTTAACACTGATGTGGATGCACTCTCCATCCAAACACATCTGCAGCAATTCTGATTTAAGCGTTCTAGCAAATACCATCGGTGTCAGAGGAGAAAATCCAGCCGAATCCTGCTGACTTCTGATGGAGACAGGAAAAGGAGCAAGACAACCCTTTGATCAGACTCTGTAGGGATCAGAATATGAGGCTTCCTCAATGATTTTATTTTCCCCTTTCCTTACCTGTGCTTCTGTTAATTTGGAGTGTAGCTGTTGATTGGCTGTTTCCAACACCTGATTCTTGGTCTTCAACTCTGCCTCTAGTTTGTATCTGTTGAGAGGTCTGTAGAGTCAAACATCAAAGATTGAGGGGCAAAATTATCAGTAATACACACCTGTTCCTCTTCTACTTCCACAAAAATGCCCTTTTCTGAAGCACTTGCTCTTGTTTCTGACCAAAAGGAAGCATTACTGCATGAGAAGACTAACAGGAAACATACCCTCTTCTAGCTGGATTCTTCAAAAGCGGCTCCCCTTTCTTGGCAGATTTAGGCAACCTTAAAAGATGGGTAAAATACAATTAGCAGAAGGCCACTGCATCCTTGCATCTTACCAAGTCTGTTAGTTTGACAAACTCTGCAAAATACTCAGCCGGCTTTAGGACATTTGCCAAGTACTAAATCCATCAATATTTTACTTCCGTTTACCCTTGGCTTGTCGCTTTGAAGACACCATCTGCTGGAATGTTGGAGCTGAAGTTACAATCAGGACCTTTGTTGAACTCTAGGTCTGTTCTTTTGCTGACACATCTTTTCTTTGAGGAAAAAGCCATTTGCATTTCTGCAAGAAAAAGATAACACATCACAGCCTACAAACGACTGCTGAAAACAGGGCACCATGATACGCAGAGTTACTGGATCTCTTAAACTTTCAATTTGAGGTGAATCACAATTATGTCTGCCTAGAATGGACATTTTAAGGTAGTGACAACTAAGGGCAGTCTGCAAACATTACACAGGATTAAGGGTCCAGAACAAGCTACAGATAACAGAGACAGTAGTGCTAAAACCCAGTTACCAGGCTAGCAATAGTGAGGGAAAGTTTGAAAGTGATAATCTAGGTTCTGCTTGAGCAAGGCCAGATGAGGCCACGGAGATGCTATGAGAGCTGGAGCAGCTGTGCTCTGGAGCCAGGCTGGTTCAGCCTGGAGAAGAGAAGGCTCCTTAAAGAGAAATCTTAGAGCAGCTCTAATGCCTAAAGGGGCTTGTCATGGTTTAATCCCAGCCGGTAAGTCAGAACCATGCAGGGATAGGGTGAAGAATCAAAAGAATGTAAATTCCATGGACTGAGATAAGAACATTCCAGTAACTAAGATATAACACAAACCATTGCTGCTACTACCAATAATAATAATGATAAGAGAAATAACAAATGGAGACAATATAAAAGGGGGGAAAGGAAAGAAACCAATGAACACAAGTGGTGCACAATACAATTGCTCACCACGCACCAACTGATACCCAGCCTTACCCAAGCAGCAATCTGGCCTTCTAGGTAACTCCCCCCAGTTTCTATACTGAGCATGACACACTGTGGTATGGAATACCCCTTTGGCTAGTTTGGGTCAAGTGCCCTGTCTCTGCTTCCTCCTGGCAACCTGTGCCCCTCGTCATTGGCAAAGCATGAGATTGGAAAGTCCCTGATTAGAGTAAACACTCCTTGCAGCAACTAAAACCATGTGTTATCAGCATTGTTCTCAGACTAAATCAAAAACACAGCACTGCACCAGCTTCTAAGGAGAAACAGATCTGTTACAGCTGAACCCAGGGAAGGGCTATAAGAAACCTGGAGAGGAGCTTTGGTCATGGGCCTGTAGGGATAGGACAAAGGGAATGGCTTTAATCTGCCAGAGGGGAGACTGAGATGAGCTCTTAGGCAGAAGCTCTTTGCTGGGAGGGTGCTGAGGCGCTGGCACAGGGTGCCCAGAGAAGCTGTGGCTGCCCCATCCCTGGCAGTGCTCAAGGCC
>JASSUY010028199.1:61907-100175 GCA_032466535.1 Forpus xanthops | reverse complement strand
TCAGAAAGTCCTTGGCCAGCCTAAACTTTCTAAGCCATAACTATAAACACTGGTGTTATCAGCACTGTTCCCAAGCCAAAAATCCAAAACACAGTGTTGCACCAGCTACTACTTAAAGGAGAAAAATGACTGCTGCTGCTGAACCCATGACAACACCTTACTGGTTATGGTGGAGTGGCCTTGGAGTCCTCTTGCAAGGAAGGAAAGGGTTATCATTGCTGCTTCTTGGGCAGGGAGATGAGGTATATTTATTAACTACTCATCTTGCAACTTATGTCCCTCCTGGCACACTCCCAGAACACAGCCCATAGAAATGCAGTTTCTCTTTGCAAAGTGAAATAAGGGCTCTGCTGTACCCAAGAGGCAGTGGTTCTTTCTCTGGCATTTCCAGCCAGCTCTCACACTTGCTGCAGGTATGGGTACATACCCTAAGTCTGGTGATTGTAGCTCATTCTCCATGGTCACCTCCACAGCAGGCATTAAGCTTAGGTCCCTGTCTCTCACAACTATGTCTTTTACACCAGAGGCTGAAAATTAAACTCCAGGGGTTTTCTTTTTTTCTTTTTTTTTTTGTTTGTTTGTTTGTTTGTTTTGGTTTTTTTTCCTCTCTATTTTGTTTGTCAATGCCAGTAAAAACCAGCTAAATCTGAGTGGTTAGCTGTCTGCACTGCATGCCCTGGGCAGGATGAGGCTCGATCTGGTGGCGAGTAGCTGCATCTGCAAGTCATTGTTTCTAGCTGTCGCCTTGCTGGGATCTGTTTTCAGTTGCTGCTGAGACAAACTCGCCAGTCAAAACATTGATGCTTTTCAAGCCCAAGACAGCAATGTTTCCCGTAAGCAGTGTTTTACATTACATTTGCATGAGTTGCTTTTTTGGTTGTCTCGAAACCCTCCTAAAGAGAGTTCTGTGGTTAATTTTACTCTTCTATTCAATGCCGGTAATTTGTAAATCATGCCTGTCCAGCACAAACCAGGGAGTGATGATGTTGATGCTGTGCTGCAGGACGTTCAAGCACAGACAAATCCATTGTTTCACACTGAGATGAACCAAATGTTGAGCATTGATCTTTTGCTAAGTTGGGATACACAGTGGGTAATCTTCCTTCTTCAGTAACAAGTACAACTTCTAGGGCATTGTGTGTTGCGTCTGTTTGAGTGCTGGTATCCCTGTAGGAAAGTCATTCTTTAAAGGTGCTTTTTTATTAATGCACTGGCTGAGATTGCAGAAGGTTGTTTTTGTTCAGCCTCCAGAGATATGGTACCCACCCCTGGTGAAATATTAAACCTTTGGTCACCTCTCTCCTTTGCCAGGAGAGCCTGGCAGCCCTCACCAAATCCTGGGTGTTTGTGGTGACACATGTTGAATAACAAGGTGTGCCCACAGATCTTGTAGTTCCCTCTCCCAGGGCTTGGTCGGAAGCCTGGGGGCCCTGACAACCATGCTGGATCCAAGCCAGCAAACATCTGTGTGTGTCCCTGTATTGATGTGCCTGTGTCAGCCTTCACAATGAGTTAGCCCTCCATTTCTGAACAGAGGTTTTATTAAATTGGAGGGACTGGCTGATATGGTCAGTAGAGGAGAGTCTGCTTGAACCATCACAGCTGAATCAACTAAAACCTCAAGGTTTTCAGCAAGTTGAAACTGGAGACAATTTGCCTGAAGTCTGGGGTAGAATATCCACCTGCATCAATGACAGCTGGGGACCAAATGGATGTAGCAACCCTAGCATGAGAACCATGGGTGATGGTGATGCTGTGTGAGCCAATAGTGCACGCTCATCAGGAATAAGACAAAGTATGTAATAAGCCATTTGAGGAAGAATGTGGCCAGAACATCCAGGGAAGTTGTTAGTCTGCCTTTGCTTGATGCTGTTGAGGCTGACCCAATGTTGGGCCTCCCAGCTCAAGAGGGTTGTGGACAAACTGGATTAGACCCATTGGAGGGCTACCAGGAAGGTCAGGGATCTAGACTATGTAGTCTTTGAAACAGGTGGAAGGAATTTGGCTTGTTCAGTCTAACAAAGGAGTTTGGGGTGACCTAACAGCCAGCTGCAACTACTTGAAGGACAGCTCCAGAGATGGTGCAGAGAGTCCTCTTGGTAGTGGCAGTTGATACCATGAGAGACAATGGCCACAAACCACAGCTTAAAAAATTCAGATTGCACATTAGGAGAACCTTCTTTCCACATATTTGTTGGGGGGGGCAAATATATTTTCTTGGAGATTTTCAAAGCTTATCTAGAAAAAGCCACAGCTCAGCTGATGTGTTCAACCAGGAGAGCAGATGAGATCTCCTGAGATCCCTTACTACCAAAAGTCCTGTGATTCTACAAAATCAGAGCACCGAGACCTCTGCTTTATTTTTCTCTTTAAAATGGAGATAATGCTCCACCAGAATTCAACAAGAAACCAGGGTTCAGCAAGTAAGAAAACAAAGAAACCCCTAAGCAACTAAACAAGCAAGCAAACAAAACCCTAAGTAAACAAGCAAGCAAATAAAACCTCCAAACAACAAATGAGTCACATTTATTTAATTCCCCACTTTGCAGTCAGCCTCATGATTTGTGTGGATTTAATACTTTATTCTTTTTTTATTTTTCTGGCATTGGTTCATAATTTGTATTCTGAGTGAAGCCACATGTGAACATTTGCTAGCTCAGTCTCTCTATAATGAATTTGCAGTAAGTACCTGGTGAAGGAGGAAAAATGGCTTAAGTAGAGATGTTGATGAGAGCACCTCTAACTGCATGTAAGATCTATGTTTGTTCTAGGATCTAGAAGCAAAAGGACTTAGAAATAGCTGTTCTGTTGTAAGCTTCACTTGCCACCTCCAAAAATAAAACCAAAGGTTTCTTTGTGAAGAACTACAACAATCATCTCTTCTGAGCCACCAGAGGAAATAAAAGCAAAAGAAGTTAAACAGTTAAAAGTGTTGGAAGATTTTATCACGTGTTCCTGTCTGGGGCAATGTCCACTTTCACTCTGCTGAGTCTCTTAAGCTAGTCTTTGTTGTGATGGTACTTGAAGCAATTAGCCCACCTGGGACAAGGCTGAAGAATGACATCTGTGGTTTGATGCATGGTTACCTTTAATGCTGCCTGGCAAGAAAGCAAAGGGGAGGGAAGAAACAAAGAAAGAAAGAATAAACCCCTGGCATGCTGACTCACCACCTTTTTCACTGTAAGCTTTGAATTGCATGCAACAGTTTCTGTACCTTACCCATGCTTTATGTTCCCAGCTAGAAAGCACCTTTGTGTCATTCTCAACCCATCAGCCTGCAATAAGTCGTTCCATGAGCACTATGAATGTTAAAGTCAGTTCTGGAGGTGAGGCAGAAGCCTTGGGAATGAGGAGCGAGACCACGGGGGAGAGCAGCTGCTCAGGAGACATCAAGAAGGAACAAGTGATCCTTGCTGCTTATGTGATTGTAACCATAGACCTGACCTTCATATTCATGCAGATGGGATTCGTGCCTGTGAGTATGGGCTATCTTGTTTCACAACATGCCTTGCCTTCAATGCTCAGCTATGTAGTTTTCCAGGAACACTACCTTGTGATTTTCTAACAGGAGGGGGGCAAGTGTATTCCTACCTACTAGGCCAGCTGTGACTGTGTTCTGGGTATTCCCAGGCAGTAAAAGTGGGTTTATTGTACTGCAGTATCACCTAGAGACTTTTCCTGGCCTGGATGGAGCTAATGTGGTTTGTATCTTCTTGCTTGCAGTAGGAGGGTGACCCAACAAGCAGGCAGCAGAAATCAGAGGTTTCAGAGCAGAGGTGCGTTTTTTTAAGGGTCTAATAAACCAGCTGTGAGTGGGATTCATTTATTTTCACTGGACTTTTCTGCTTGGTTTTGTAGAATCATAGACTCATTTAGATTGGAAAAGACCCTAAAGATCATTGAGTTCAACCATAAAACACACACTCACAAGTCCACCAGTAAGTCATGCTCCTAAGTGCCACATCTACACATCTTCTAAATACCTCCAGGGATGGTGACTCAACACTTCCCTGAGCAGCCTGTTCCAGTGCTTGACAACCTTTTTGGTGAAGAAATTGTTCTTAATACCCAATCTAAGCCTCTCCTGGCACAACTTGAGGCTGTTACCTGTTGTCCTATTGCTTGTTACTTGGCAGAAGAGACCGATACCCACCTTGCTTCATCTTTCTTTCTGGTAGTTGTAGAGAGAAATAGGATCTCTGCTCAGCCTCCTATCCTCCAGGCTGAACAACCCCAGTTCCCTCAGCTGTTCCTCATACAACTTATGCTCTACACCCTTCACTATTTTTGTTGCTCTTCTTCGGATGTGCGCCAGTACCTCAGATGTCTTTCTTGAAGTGAGAGGCCCAGAACTGAACACAGTATTCAAGGTGTGGCTGCACCAGTGCTAAGTACAAAAGGACAATCTGTTCCTCAGCCCTGCTGGCCGCACTGTTTCTGACACAAGCTAGGACGTTAGTGGCTACCTGGGCACACTGCTAGCTCATATTCAGCTGACTGAATCCTTTTACCTGCTCCTTGGCAGCTTTCCTGCTCTTGTGAACTGCTGGATATGCCTATGCAATGTAAGATATGCCTATTCGCCTGTCTCTGATGAGCCCATGCTTTCTGCTGTTTTTTTGCCTCCAGAAACAAACTGCTCCCTTCTTCCTCAACTAAATAAGCCCATGGTGCCCTCAGCCTGAGAATTTGTTTATGGGAGGTCAGCGTAGTTGATAACCAATCTTTTAGAGGAGTTTTGGGGACCTGGGTGCAGAGCACGTCCTGTGGAAGCGGGCTAGATTGGGGCACCTCCACAAATTCTGAGAGCTGAACTTGGCTGAGAGTTTTAAAAAACATACCATTTTTAAATTAGAAACCCCAAAGGGTTGTGGCTTTTCAAGGTGTGCATCTGTGGGTTTTTTGCAAGACCAGGTTTTGGATGTACTGTCCAGATTATAAGTAAAGGCAATATTTTGCCCTTGTTGTGCTTGAAATGATTACGGTTGCTTGATTAAACAGCAGTTCTAAGACCTTACCACAGTCATCATAAGGTGCTTGGGCTGTTCCAGGTGCAGAGTCTGGATGCAGGAAGGCTGTTTAAAATCTACCTCATTCCCCTTAGCAGTAGTTGAATATGTTCAGCTGTGTTGCACTGTAAAGGTAAAGGGTGATTCAGATCTGTTACCTGGTGCAAAATTTATGGTTTTGATCACATTCCCCTGATTTTCATTAGCTGATTGTGTGGGATGGAGATTTCAGTCTTTATTCAGCAGCCTGTGTCTGGCCGACTGAAGATTTCATCTGTAGGTATGGGGAACTGCAGGAAATGCTTGTTTGGAGCTGTAGTCCTCTCAACCAAAACAGAAAGGTCTCTATTCAGAAATATAGCATACCTCATTTCCTCTGAGCTATTGGTTTTGTTGTTTGTTTTTTCTTTTTTAGTACTTGGCCAAGAGCATAGGTTTGGATTCAGTGGGTTTTGGCTACCTCCAGACAACCTTTGGTGTCCTGCAACTTGTGGGAGGTTCCATTTTTGGAAGGTAAGAGAGAACAATTCTCATGACCTTTTACATAGCTGAAAAGGCCAGACATTTTTTACTATAGTAAAAAAATTATTTTGCTCTATTTCATGGTCCTGTTGAAATGTTTGAAGATTTTACAAATGGATAAGAGGAGAATAAATACTATAGTTAGAAATACTACAACATAGAAGCAGCCTTTTTATTAACTTAGCTATGTTTTAATGACACATATTTAAGTGTAACAGTATACTGTGAACAGTCTTAAACTATCAGAGTCTTCAGAGGCCAGCTCCTAGCAGCGTAATCCTGCGAATATTTTATAGCCATGTATAATCTAAAAAATGTCTTGTGACTGAGAAACCTGAAAAAAAAAAAGGAGGGTATTTATTGATGATAAGTAGAGCCGTCAATGAAAATAATTGAGGATCATGTTATTTCTACAGCTGAATCTCACTGTATCAACATCAGTGTTTAATACAAAGCTAGACTTGCATGAATTTTTAAGAATGGATGTATCCGTAAGTTCATCTATAAAAAATAAGAAGAGTGGAAGGGACTCAGAGTTTCTGAATCTCTACCCCATGGGACACATCCTTCTGTTCCTAATAAAATGTAAGCAACCCAAAACAATTGTGAAACAGGGAAATGCATTCCCAAAAAGCAGAAAAAATTAGAGCAGTGTAATCCAGAGACAGAAAACTGAAGTGAGAATGAGAAAATCTACCTTCTCAGTCTTGCTACTGGTCAACAAAGTAATAAATGGATATGGAGCTGTTTTGTGCCTCAGTGCTCTACAGGATCCTCTAGTGCATGGTGTAGCCCTTCAACACTAACATCATACACATTTTAAAATTAATAGCAATAGCATTGAATTCTCCAGCACAGTTTGGAAGAAAATGTGTTCCTAAGAATGGAGATTGTGCAAGGGGCCAATTTGAATGCTTTTTCTAGTAATATACAAACCTAGAGTAATATTTCTGGTCTGGATCTGGTGCCATCTGGAATCTGATTTTCCTCTGCATGTGTCATTCAATAATGTCTAGAGGAGATGCTGAAGGGAAGAAAAAGGCAAACCAGAATCTGTCCAGGTCTAGGTTCCTACTGGTCTAGGTGGGACTGAAGGTGCATACTGCCAGACTGAAGCCAAAATTTGCAATGCAGGTTTGAGATAAAAAGGATTTTCCTAGATGTGAGGCTGCTTTGACTCAGTATAAAGGTAGATAAAGAGAAAATGCGAATAAGGGGGATATGAGAGAAAAATGTGCAGCTTAGGTCTGTTTTTTTTCTTGTTCTTCTAGCTTGATGCTCCTAAACAGCCATGAGAAGATGAAGCACTGAATTTACTCTTCAGTAAAAAAAAATAAAACAAACCCTGGACTATGTAGTGAGCTGAGGTCTTTAGGTTACAAACAGCTAATATAAATTTCCCTGGCATTCATGTAAACAGTCAAGTTTTGACCTGTACCTCTTTCTCAATGTGAAGCCTTTTAATTACTTATGCTTAACTTTATTTGTAGACCAGGCTTGGCATTTTGGGGGATTGTTTCTTTTAGTGTAATCACAACTAATAGCAGATGAATGTTACCTTGCACAGCAAACTGTAATATACAACTTCAACAGAATGAAGAAAAGGGGAATTGTAGTGGGAAAAAAAAAGCTATCTAGGGCCTATTCTAGTCCCAATTGCTCAGAACCCTTTCTGTGATACTCTAAGACTTTGTCTGACTTATATTTTCAAAGTATCTTGGAGTTGAATAAAACCTGAACCAAAACCTGGTACAGCTTTTTTGTTGTTTTGGTGGGTTTTTTTCTCAAACAGAAACAAATTTGAGTCACTATTGTGAAGTCTTCATTGAACCTAAACAGAAAACCTTCTCTTTTTTTTTTTTTTGATGCTGAAGGAGAAATGTTGCTCTGAACATTGTCTGGAAAGAAACTGAAGTAATTTCAATTGCCACTGGACCTGAACCAAAAAAAGTTAGCTAGCCTGATTCCCTGGTCTGAACCAACTCTGACAGTCACAAAGTAAAATTTGAGGGCACCGTGTGCTCTGAAGAGATAATATTGAATGAGTTGCTGAGATGTAACTGCCTCTGCCTGTAGTTGGTGTTGAGCAGCCACATTTATTCACTGGAATGCCAGAGCAGGAGACTTAAGCAAGCACATATTATCTTGTGTTTTTGAGGGGTTCGGAAATGGGCTGAGAGATGGCAGTTGCTGGTGTATTCCCGTTATGCCAAAGTGTCTGTCCCTGTATTCCTGGGTGGGCAGCTGGTTCTTCAGCACTGGTCCTTGTACTCCTCCTCCAGGCAAGACTTACACTAGGGAGGGCAGGGGGCTTGTTTTGTCTTTTTTGTTTGTTGGGATTTTTTGCTTGTTCTGTTTTGTGGTATAATCTCTGAATATCTAGTCCTCTTCTGGGAACTGAGCACTTCCGAGACTCTAACCAGTGCTTCCCATGGTGAATAAGAATAAGATGGCCATGCAACTCAATCCATCTGGGTGCATCACTCTTGCAATGATCTGCACAGTCCCATTTCTGACAACCTTGTATCATTTCTGTATCAGGTTTGCAGATAAATTTGGTGCTCGAGCAGCCTTAATTCTTTCCTGTGCATCTGGAAGTGCCTTCTTCTTGCTTATGTCCATCTCCACCAGCATCCCTGTTCTCTTCCTCTCCAGGCTGCCAGCAGTGTTCATGCACGGGCTACCAGGTAATGTAGGTGAGGGCTGAGGGGCTTTTCAAATTGCTTTTATTGATAGAGTCCTCCCTCCTTGCTCACATTGCTCAAGTCAAGAGGCTCAACAGCATGAAGGAAGGCAAGAGGAACATTTGATGGTCATCAGGGATGAAATGGCAAGAATATAAAGGAGCAGGCTTTATTGGCTTATGGAAAGCAGGGCTATTAGCCTGTAGTGCCAGGTCTATCCTCTTGTATGATCTTGTGCCAATTGCTTGGACTTCACCATTCAGACACAGATGACAATTACTTGCTGGCAACAGTGCTACCCTGAACTTCTCAGCTGCCTTCTTTCAACTATGATATTTTATAGGACAGCTTTTCCCTTTCTTATGGTAAAGTGAGCGTATTTTTTAAAATGAAACAAGATTGCAAAAATACCTTCAATTACCCACTAAGCTGTTCTAATTTTGTTGATCTTTCATAGATGTTTCTAATAAAACCCATAAATATTTAGCTACTAGAAGTCTCTGAACTCATGCAAGAGGGCTCAGTTTGAGAGTGTGTTAAGACTCTTGTTGCCTCTTGTGAAGTGGTTTGAGTGATTTTGTTTCCTATGACTGACAAACTGAACCAGTTTTACACCAACAGTGTGCAAGGACTGTTCTGTGGCAGGTGCTGTTTCTGTGGCCTAAAAATCTGTGTGTTTGCTGCTCAGACCCTGTGGCAAGCTTCTTCTAGGGATTTGTTTTTTCTCTGCAGGTGCTCAGAAGGTTATTACAGACATGACTACTCCTTCGCAACGTGCTGATGCTTTGGGGAAGCTGGGTCTTTGCTTTGGAATAGGCATCATCACTGGCTCTGTCCTAGGAGGTGTCCTCTCCACCAAATTTGGGTGAGTGACCCACTTTTTCAGTGTTGGTCTTGTTGCAACTATTGAAGGAGCTGCAAAGGGGTATTTTGCTTCTTCCTCAGCTTTTGATGATATCTTACTGCTGGTGACAGTAGAGAATTGCACCAGAACTCTGAATTTTCCTTTCCATACTGCTACAAAGAAATACTTCCATGGCTTTAAGGAGACCTTGTTGAAAATCTCATCTTCTATCTACTTAAACTGATTTAAAAACAAGTTGAATTGGGAAATGGAGTCTGTCTGTCTCCTCGTTGTTCTCTTTGGGGCTGGCTGTGCTGAAAAGCAGCACATACTAGGTAGCATGCTTTTAAGAGACAGTGTTGTACAACTGAGAAATGAAAATATGGAGGAGTGTGAAACTTGTTGAGAAATTGGTTCACTTGGGGGATGCTTGGGAAATGGGAAAACAAGCCTGGGACAGTGGGGGAAAAGAGTGAGGAGCTCTAGCCCTGTCACAGCAAGATGAAGCCCATGCCCGCCATTTTCCTGTTTGCTTTGCACAGTGTGGCGCATTGTAACAGGCTGACACCTTCTCTTAGGTGCTGCAACACGGAAGAAATGCCTGATTTTACTGAATTTACCAGTATCTGTTCATTATTCGTAGAGGAAGCACAAAAGGGGTGGTGTGTCAGAGAACTTTGCAGACAGGGTAGTACTCACAGCTGTAATACTCCTGGAAGATTTCCCAGCGTCTCTCTAGTTGGGAACAAAAAAGGACCAAAAACCCTTGTGAATTTTTGAACATTTATTTTGCTCTGCTTCTTTTACTATGGACACTTGCTTCTGCAGATTCAGGTAAGCATGGAAATAACTTTTTTTGAGCTTTGTGACCATTAAAGCTGTGCTACAGTGTAGAATAGGGGTTGAAAATCACTAGGAGAAGCTCTGGTTCTAGTGAATCTGGCTTGTCGCTGGCAAGGGTCAGTCAGTGTCCCTGGCAGGGCTCAGTGTCCACTAGATATCACTGTGGGCTTGCCCACCAGTGTTCCTGACACTGCTTCTCACCACTGTGGTGATCCAGGGCCACCTTACCAGCCTATGTCTCACCTCCTTTCCTTTGTGCTGCAATGCTATCTTGTTAAAAATCAATTTCCATAAACTCCAGGCTGTGAGGTTAAACATCACTGATTTCTTTTTTTTTCTTTTTCTCATGATCCTTGTCCTAGTGCCATAAGCAGCATGGACTGTATGAAGTGGTAAGTGCTTAGGGCATGCTTCATTATGGTGGTGTTAGGCATTACACATTGCTCTCTGAACCCTGTTGTGTGTCCACATGCATTTGGGTGCTGCAGCAATGCTACTTTATGTCTCAAATCTTTGCAAAGGTTAATGATTAGAATACTTTAACTTTGCTGCTTTAGGGAGTAGCCCCTGAAAACCCTTTGCTGCTGTAACTTGGCAGCATTGGGTCAAATTAATTGCTACAGACAATCTCAGGAGTTTTCTTCATCTCACTTGAAACCTGAAAGGTTTCCTTTAATTATTTTGTGGTTGGTGCCTGTTCTGTGTCTGCGAATTGACACAAGGCTGGCTAAGAGGATTCCTTTTGGAGTTGAATATAGTGCACAAAACAAAAATTGGGGATGTACATAATAAATAATTCAGGATTTTAAAGGTCTTATAGCTGTTGATGCTTGAATGGGGTTTTACTTCGTATTATTTTTAATCAAATACAGTGGTTGTATCCCTTCTGCATGTCAACTGTCTGAAAATAAAGGTTCCCAGCTTAATCTTTGATTATATGCCCATATTTAAGAATTGTTATCTAGCAAAAAAATATGGGATTTCACTTTCCAGCGTGTGCATCAGTTGCTGGTTTATGGAAAAGTCAGTAGTGATAGAGAAGCCCATTTCAATTCACTATTTAGGGACACTTGAATGCATTTCAGCATTTGGATGTCGGGGCTTGATGCTGTTAGACAACAGAATGCTTCCAGACTCCCCTTATTGTGAAAGCTTCTGGCCTTTGCATTAGTGCCTGCAACATAACACTGAGAAAAGTGAATATTGGTGGTAATTACAGAGAAGCAAGGGACCTGCGCTTGAGAAACTACATGCCTTTTGACTCCCGTCACAGGGGTTGTTTCTGTTGCAGCCGGCGGAGGGCAGCTTCGGCTCATAGTTCATGCCTGACTGCCGGAGCATCCATTCCATCGCAGTGACTTTAGGGCTGGCTCTTTTGTCCTGTAGCAGTACTAGGGAAAAGCAGCCTGTCTGCCGCCAGCATTTTTCTGCATGAGGATCTGTGCATCCTCGTGGAAGGATGGTAAGAATTCCCACTAAAAAGGAACAAAGTCCAATGCACTGGCAGGATCCTTCTGGACCACCCTAACATGCAGAGGGCTGATTGGATTTTAAGAACAGCAGATTGAGGCTGAGTAGGTCACTCTGGGTGCTTGGTAGCTAGCTTTGCTGCAATAAAATCCCACCTTTCCTTTGACACTGTGCTTAGCTCCTCTGCCAGATTTCTGTGCGAAGAAAAGGAGAAGCAGTCTGCTGATATTTAGCATTTTGGCTGCTGGTAAGTAGGCAGATGAAGACAGCTCCATGCCACCAAACAGCCTCCAGAGCATCCACAGCACCTCTGACTGTGTCTGAAGCACTAACCTGGAGGGAAAGCAGCGGGTATTGCATTATGGTCATACCCGAGGCTCCTTGGCCTTGTTGCTGTGTCCCACAGATCGGCTGTTAATCATCCCTCTGTTTGCCTCATCTGTACAAGAAGGCTCCAGCTGTACTTGGAGCTCTGTAATTACTTTCATCTTTTTCACAGAAGAATGACCCATTCTCTTTCCTCTGAAAATAAGCGTTTCTGCTATGTCATGGAAGAGCAAAGCTGGAAATTTCTGTCCAGTCTGTGTTCTTCGCTTTCCCTTACCACAAAGCTGGCCAGCGTTCCCTGTCTGTTGACAGCATTTTTCATACATTAGCAGTGGTTTGTATAAAAGGGGGCAGAAACCAGTCTCAGTTCCTCAGCTGATGTAATTTTGGTATTATTCCACTCTATTGTATTTACCACTGATGTATTTGACCTAACAAGCCAGTCTGTTGTTGATTTTATTGTTCGAATAATATTTGCCAACCGTTATTTATTAAGGGAGCCCCAGGGAAGTTGAATGGCCTGTTTTGATTGCATAGGATTTTTTTGTATGTTGGATCCTGACCTCCACTCCTAAGCTGTAGCCACTGTCTCCAGCCCTTCCTTTTCCTCTCTCTGAAGTACTGTACTTTTCCCTCGTGTTTTCCAAAACTTGGAATGAAGCTGTAGCAAAGGAATTGTAATTTTTTAGACCTGGATATGTTTCATTTATAGAGTGTGGCTTTTCCTTTTGCAATTAAAGGAGCTGCTTGCCAGCTGGCTTCAATGTATTAAATTTAACTGCTGGAGACCTTGCTCTTAATATATAGCTCTGTCCACTCACCTCTGTACCGACAGTGCATACAGTTGTGAAGAACATACTTTCTACTAGTAGGGTGATGGTCAGGCAAATTTACACCACATAAGGATGAGGTATAAACCAACTTATTAACACAAGCAGTTGCAATGTTAACCATTTGGAAAGTGTTTTCCTGTTTCTCTGTTGGGTTTTTTGTTTTGGGTTTCTTGTTTACTTTTTTAAAAAAATAACGAAAAATTAGTGTTTTCCGGTCACTGGATTGGATTGCAAATATAAAATACCTAGCTTGAAAATAATGCCTGTAGATCAGCCAAGGTCCCCAGGTTCTTGGATAGTCTGCAAACACCATGACAGCTCATGCACAAAAGGTGACTAAAAAAAAGGAGCTCTGTTTGCTCTGTACAAATGTTCCCCCCTCCCTGTACATTTATTGCAAAGCTGTTAGGGGACCACAGGCTGCAGGTGAGTGTATACCCCTGGAGAGAACTGATGTGGTATTTGTAGTAGACTTTCAAGGCAGTGCTGTGGATGAAAGGTAAAAGAAGAAGGCTGGATTAGTCTTTAAAAGTGGAAAGATGAGCCGAGGTAGCTAATTATGGAGACTTCATCCTTTCTTCTGGGACTATGATTAATTGCACTTGGCTTCTTTCTTTCTAACAAGGAAATACAGAAGCTTTGCTGCATGACCCAAGATTTGTTTGCTTTCTATGGACAAGGAGAGGTTTCTTCATTTTAGTGACTCAGCTGTAGGCTTAAATCTCTAGGAGCAATTATTCTTTGAACTTGGGATTTTCCTGGTCAAACTCCTTCAGTTTTTTATTTAATATTATTGCAGCAGGCTTTTTAGTCTTTTTTCCCTGGCTGTACTATTATCCTTCTTCCTTAAGGGGAAAAGAAGGAGCTTGTTTGCCTGGAGTAGGGAATTGCATTTCTTTTCAATAACCCACTTGAACAATGTCCTCTGGCAGGGGATTTCTCATCTCTTCGCAGCACAGTGGAAAAAACTGTGGGTGTCAAAGGGCTGAAGGCTGGGAGCCGGGAAGGCGGGTGGGAATATGGCAAAGGGTGAGAGGGCTGCACTCCATTTCGGAACAAAGCAGGGCATTCTGCTGCTGGGAGCTGCTCTTGCTTCCTTCCAGTAGAAGCTGTGGTATGTCTCTGCCTGGAATGATGTTGATCAGCCAAGCAGCATGGATCAGTGTTGCTTGTACAGTCATTGCTTTGTCCTTTGTATCAAGGGACATTGGAGAAAGGGAGGTGGTGTCTGTCGTCCACAAGCTGCAGTGTGGTCTGTTACTGTTGATAGAGCTGTGTGGTGCCTTGGGAAAGAATAGCAAATGGACCATTTGTCAAGGAGCTGGTGGTTTGCGGAAGGCACAGAGCACCACAGTTGTGTCTTTCTGGATCCAGATATTCTTTTTTTCCTTTATCCTGCATAACAACAATTTTAGTTTTGGAATCCATGGTCCCAAAAGTCATCTATACAGTCTATGCTAGCCAGGTCTAGATAGAGAATCATGCACATTGTCCCCCCACATCTTGTTGGTTGAGGGTTCAGGCCTAAGGCTTCTCTTTCTCCTCTGTTCCCAGCACCAGAGCTTTCTAGTTCTGATGACTTGTTTAATCTGTTCTTGAACCTGAGAAATGCCTCAGTGCATAATGGCCTTTGGGTGGAGTTCACTTAATCTTAGACATCTACAGTGGAGACAGTTATACCTTAATTTACTGTTCAGACTCCATGTGGTTGATGGAGAGACGCAGGCACTTCTACAGCATCATTTACCTCCTAGTGAAGCAGGCCTGAAACAACCCAGGGGAGCAGTCTGCTTCACAAGATTTCTACCTGCTTAATATCCGAGTCCCAAAACACTAGTTTTGGCCATCAGCACATTGTGCCTGTGTTCACAGTCCTGGAGTTTGATACTGATTTGTGAGCATACCAGAAGTCACCAGGATACAGGTCCTGAACAGTACCCTCTGTCTGTGTTGCCTTCATACAACAGAAGGAACTGCTTGAAGCTCATCCCCAGCCCTTCCTTTCTGCAAACCTCTGCACCACTTACCACTTCTAGGGCACCAGTTTTAGATTTGGGTCCACTAGCTTTCTTCTGTTTTCCCATTGGAGGATCACAGTGACACTGCAAAGGTGGCCTCATTCCTTCTTTGCAGACCTTCCGGAAACCTGCTTCTTCCATATTCTCCCTATAACCCCTGCTCTGAACTTCAGCAGCATGATAATGGGGCTAAGAGCTCCTCTTTGGTTCTTCACCTATAGGTGGGGCCCTTTCCCAAGGGAGGAAGAGGGGTTCAGGGTAGGAACCCGCAACTCTCGGATGGGAGAGCCCATGCCTTGTGACTGCTTTTAAGGGTATGGCGTATGGCCTAGGAGGTCTGAGCTTGGGTTGACCTAATTGTGTGTTGCTTGGCAGCCCATTCCTCAGTCTTTTCAGGAGCTCCCGATTTTCTTTCAAAACCCACTTAACTTTCTTCAAGTATTTGATGAGAAGGTTGTGAGTGTGGCTGTGCCAGCTCACAGGGCATGTCATGGAATCATAGGACAGTTTGAGCTGGAAGGGACCTTTAAAAGTCATCTAGTCCAACCTCCCTGCAATAAGCAGGGACATCTTCAACAAGAGCGGGTTGCTTGTAGCACTGTCCAACCTGACCTTGAATGTCTACCTGCCTTCTCCCCACAGCACCGTCCTTCCTCCTAGGCATTTTTGCCCTTTTGGGTTAGATGCTTCATCTTCCCAAGGAAACCATGATGAAAAGGCATTTAAAGAAAAAGAGATAATAAAGAGGAAGAAAAGGAGAACTTCCTCATGTGACTGGTTTTTGCTGCTTAGACAGAGGGCTGAGGTGTGGGGGCTTGCACCAGAAGCATGGGAAGAAAGAGTGATTCATGGCATGTGTTGACAATGGTTACCTCAGCAGATGGACAGTTAGGAAGTGAAGGGAGAGAGGAGGGGAATATGTATGGGAGAGCCAAAGAAGTTTTCCTACTTCTTTCCAGGGAGGCTATCCTGCCTCTCCGCCTCATGCCTGGAGTCAGAAAGTGTGGGGGTGGTGGGTGAGCGAAACCGGGCTTTGTGCACATGGTAGCTAGATCACAATCAAAAGCGTGTTTGTGAAGTGAGCTCTGCTAAACAATTACAGATGCTTGAACGCTGCTCCCCTCAGCCGGTGCTTGGAAAGCCATGGGTTTCTGTGCAGCGCTGTGCCCTGCCTGGTGGGTTGTTAGCTGTGATTCTTTGAAGGTTGCACTGAGGTGGTGGCTGATTTTTCTTGTCAAACCTGGCTTAATAGTCTCAAATAATAAGTGTAAAACATGAAGAAAAAGGAAAAAAAAAAAAAACAAAATGTGGAATTTTATGGAAAGGCACAGGTATTTTGGGTCTGGCCTTGCTAGCAGAGGCAGTGTCAGAGAGCTGAAAATGGCCATCACTGCTCAGGTTGCACAATAAGGCAGTGTCTGTTCATGACTCACTGGAGCTTCATCTGCTCTTCTGAATCCTGGAATATTTCATGACTGGGCAGCAAACCCAGTAGTATCATCAAGGATTGAAATCTATGGAAATAGTGTTTTCTTTGTTAACAGAAAATAGAAAACTCAGAAGAGGCTGTGGTTAAACCCTGAATTGGGATTTGGGGCTTGGCTCTGTCATGATTTTCCTATGATGCAAGTAAGCCTTCCCATCCCTCTGCACTGATGTTCCTCATGCATATTTTGGGGCAATGAGTTTTTTTTTCCTTCCCTCTCCAAATGTATTTACAATATTACTATTTAGATATGAATGAAGACCTGGGGAACTACAAGCTGATCAGTCTCACTTCTGTGCCAGGCAAGATCACAGAGCAGTTCTTTCTGGAAATTATGCTAAAGTAATAGAAAACAACATGGCAACCAACATGGCTTCACTAAAGGAAAACTATGCCTGACAAATTTGGTGGCCTTCTACTATGCAGTTACAGTATTGGTGGGTAAGGGAAGACCAACTGATGTCATCTACCTGGACTTGTAAAAAGCATTTGATACAGTCCAGAACAACATGCTTGTCTCTGGGGAGGCATGGGTTTAATGGATGGACAGCTTGGTGAATAAGGAATTGGCTGGATGTTCTTATTCATATAGTTAAGGTTGGTAGCTTGATGTCCAAGTGGACAATGAGTGGTGTTCCTCAGGGGTCAGTATTTGGACCAGTACTGTTCAACATGGACAGTGGGGCTGAGTGCACCCTCAGTAAGTTTGCTGATGACACTAAGTTATGTGGTTCAGTTGATACACTGGAGGGAAGGAATGCCATCTAGCGGGACCTTGGCAGGCTTGAGAGGTGGGCCAATGCCAACCTCATGAAGTTCCGCAAAGCTAAGTGCAAGGTCCTCCACCTGGGTTGGAGCAATCCCAAGCACAAATACTACAGGCTGGCCAGGGAGCAGCAATTGAGAGAGGCACTGAGAACAACTTGAGAGTATTGGTTCATGAGAAGCTCAGTGTGACCCAGCAGTGTGTGCTTGCAGGCCAGAAAGCCATCTGTATCCTGGGCTGCATCAAAAGAAATATGACCAGCAGGTCAGGGGAGGTGAATCTCCCCCTCTGCCCTCATCAGGTCCCACCTGGAGTACTGTCTTCAGCTCTGGGACTCCCCACATGAGAAGGATGTGGGCCTGTTAGGGTGAGTCCAGAGGAGGGCCATGAAGATGAACAGAGGGCTGAAGCACCTCACCTATGAAGACAGGCTGAGAGAGTTGGGGCTTGCTGAACCTGGAGAAGAAAGGCTCCAGGCTCACCTTAGTTCAGCTTTCCAGTATATAAAGAGAGCCTACAAGAAATCCGGAGAGGGATTTTTTTATGAGAGCATGGATTGAAATGGCAAGAGATAATGGCATTAAACTGAAGGAGGGTAGATTTAGATTAGACATCAGGAGAAAGCTCTTTGCTATGAGGGTGGTGAGACACTGGAACAGTTTGCCCAGAGAAGTTGTGGCTGCCCCATCCCTGGAAGTGTTCGAGGCCAGGTTGGATGGGGCTTTGAGCAGCCTGATCTAATGGAAGATGTCCCTGCCCATGGCAAGGGGTTGAGAACTAGATGATCTTTTAGTCCCCTTCTGACCAAAACCATTTTGTGATTCTATTCTATGATTCTACAGCCTTTCTGACACAGACTCTCTGCTCATGCAAATATTTACTACACTGGGGGAACACATCCGTTTTTCTGGGATGTATCTTCTTCTTTATCCCCTGGTGACCTGGGCAGGCAGAGCCTTTGTGATCCCAGCTATCATGCCATTTTTTTGAGCTTGCTGTTTTTTTAAACTGTTCCTCAAGTACAAGTGCTACACTTTTGCTGTTTCAGAAAAGTGGCATTAAAAACAAGCTCACCCAGCCATAGAGCACAGTACTGGGGAGTCCCAGGGGTTGGGGCTGAAGCGCAAGGCTGCAGAGCTGAGCCCAGCAAGAGCTTGCAGAGGGAGCTGGACGGCAATGTGGGGTGTCACAGTCTTCCTCTGTTTGTGCGTGTTAGTATGGACAGTTCTGTCCTTTACATCTTCTAATCATTTAGATTCAAAAGGTTGTGTTTACTTTTTATTCTGATCTGCTTTGGTGAACAAACAGCCTTGTGGTGAGGTTGGGGCAGGAAGGATGTGGTGCTTGTGTGGGAAGGACTATCAGACAAGGGAGAGAGGGAAGGTTAGCATGAATAGAAATGTGTGGATTTGGCATGCGAAGGGTGGTCTGGGAGGAGTTACAACTTGGAGAGTTGAGTAAAGTTGTGCAGGAGAAAGGCTTAGTGCTTTAGATGTATTAGGTTAGCAGGGGCTTTAAGGTTGGGGTATCAGCAGGCTTGGGCTGGAAGGAAGTAGTGTTTCCAAAATGGACATTGATTTGCCATGGCAGAAGAAAATGGATGATACATCCACTGCTGTTCCCCTCTGTTTTCTTCCTCCCTGAAATATTCCTGCTGCTGGCAATGATGAGTGGAAAAGCAGCCCTTCTGTAGGAGTTTGGGGTTACGTATTAAACCCTTCCTGGTGTTTCTTTTGGCTGTTACTGTTAGACTGATGGATAAGCAGGAGGCTGCCAGATAGGGGGAGATGCAGCACCCAGTTGTCCATGCTGGTTAACCATAGCCTGGGTGAAGGCCAGGCTGCTCGGATGGGGTGCTCAGAGGGAAATAAAAAGCAGGTGACCTTTGCATGAACTATATCAGCTTCTGAGGCCCCACATGAGGTTTTGTTTTCTTGCAGTCTCTTTATAAATCCCCATTCACAACCAGTCTACTAGCCTTCCAGAGCTAAAGATACATGAAACATTCAGGCAGTGAAAGCAGCTAGATTGCAAAGGGGAGTTTCTAAATGGCAATTTCCAGGCTAACCCCAGCACTTAGTGGGGCTCATCTCTTTAACCTGACATATGATGGGTTATCAGAGCCACAGGAGAAGGTATTTCCAGCATCAGAAACATTCTCTGTAGCATTCAGATTGCAAACTTCAGACCCCTTCAGCTGAGCCCTGAGCTGTGCTAAATGATGCACCAACTGCCCTTGAGCACCACTGGTGAGCAGAGATGCTAATTCAAGAGGAGGGCAATGATACTGGTGTGATCTGAGATGCTGAACACTCTGTGTGTGGGGGAACATCAGTGTGCATCAGAGAATACTACTGTGTGTTGAGCCAGCAGTGGGTCTACACTAAAGCACAAGCAGTAACAGTCTCGGTTTGCTCAGCCAGTATTTGCAGGAGGCAGGGCAACATGCCCTATGGGGTTATGCCCTGTTTTGGGTGATATGGAGCTGCAGCTTTCTACAAGTAGCACGTCTCATTGTATTTTACTATTGCTTGGAAGGTGGCTTGGATGGTCTGGGAGAGACATAGACCCTATTTGTTAATTAGAATAATTTGTTTCATTTACAAATGCGTAAGGGACTCTGCTCTCATCTCCAACTGCCCTCTAAAGCAGAAGTGCAGCAATTAGGCTTTCCAGAAATTACAGTAGTTTTCTTTCAGTCTCCCACTTGGGGATGTCTGATGTAGATTTTCAGAGGATGGGAATTCAGCACTTTTGGAAATCTGGTCTGTTTAAGGTAGTTCAGGATCTGAAAACTTTGCAGATTTTTGAGCACCTGAGGTTTTCTTGTTTACTTGTTATTACAGCAACTGTTGCTTCAGTTTTCATTTATTTTTATTGGTGGAGAGGAGATCATAATCCTTTGTGGTCTGTTTGCAGTATAAACTTTCTCAGTCTCACGAAATGCTCCTCTATTCCATGGTATTCTAGGCTGAAACTTTTGGACTAGTTACTTTTTCACAGAACTTCACTGGGAATCCTTTTGAAATCTGCACCATTTTTATTTTTACAGGATTTGGTTCGTTCTTTTTTTACCCCAGGGTATGTGATATTGAAATCATTGGAAATGTTTCCTTTGAGTTAGGTTTTAAATCAAGAGCTGGGTGAAGAAATTTGTAGAGGAAGGAAGGAAACCTCCAGAAGCCCAGAAGATTCCTGCAGGATATTTCTTTTAAAAACGCAAATAATTAGAAATCCCCTTGGAAAATCCATCTGGGGAGCATCTGAGCCATGCCAAAGTCTTAAATGTTGTTCTCAGACTTTAAAAAATGGGAGGATGAAAGACAGTAATGGTTATTAAAGCAGAGGATGTTCATATGTCAGATGTTTAAGTTTGCTTCCTACAGAAGCTGTATCAGGCTCTTTCCTGATATAAAGCTGCATAACAGATTATCTGTTATTGTGTGTGATGGGGTTTCTTCCCCCCTCCCCTTTCCGACTGTCCAGACACAGTTGGATATGAGACAGATGACAGATCAGTTCTTCTGGCGGATGTTTTCCAATGTAGCCCTGGATGTTTCCCAGTCCTCCAGGAATTGCTTTTCATGGCAGAAAGAGGCCTACTTCTACATGGACCTACTGATTCTGAGAAATTTTGAAACCATTTGCTGAAGAACTCCTTCAGGGTAACTGGAGGAGCCAGAGGAGGGGTTGGTGACACCAGGCTCACACCTCACACTACACCCACACGTGTTCTCGTTGCATGCGATGACAGGGTCTGGGATGTGTAATTGCCTGATTGTAATCTGTCCACCCTACCAAAAGTTGCATCACTTTTGCCTGGGTGCTGTGTGGCAGGCACTTTTCAGATGGAGCCTCTTGCCCTTGAAGGATTCATAAACTGTTTCCTGTGCTTTTGCATAAAGCCTGATTATTAATTTTTAATAGTTTTGTTTCTTAGAGATGGAAGTTCAGCCATGGCAAGGAAAGAATTTGCAATAGATGGAAAAGTGCATCTGTGGCACAAAGCTCCTCTGAATAGCAGTAGAGCTAAATAAGTTGTTCTAAAGGTTTCCAAAACACAAATGCTCCCTTGACTATTACAGTATCTAGTGTAAGCAAATGTCATTTGCCCTTCTCCAGTTGTGCCAATTCATCCCATTCTGTACTGGTGAGAGGCCAAGTGCCCACCAGTAAAGCAATCGAGCACCATATGCATTAGTCACCTATCTCAGCCTAATAGGATCCGAGATCATATGATGCAAAAATAACTGCCAAATAGCTACCAAGAATAATCCAGCTAGGAGGTAAGCCCTTACCTGTCTGCAAGTCTACCCTGAGAGCCTGACACAGCAGCAAGCTTGGCACGGGGCAGCAGCAGCACCCTCTGAGGAGGAAAGTGCAGGAATGCAAATGGCATGGGCACAGAAGCCTTCTGATGCCACACCCAGGCACTCTTTATTGTGAAAGAGGATCTATTTGTAGACTCTGGAATTGAGCCATTCAAAAGTAAATGTTTAGTCAGCCTTGCAAGCTGTCTGAAATGTGTGACATGCCTGTGACAGGGCAGATTTGTATGGATGGGGATGACCTTTCTTTGCCGAACATGATTCTGCTGTAATGAAAATCTACATCAAGAGACAGTAAAGCATGTCTGTCCTAGAGAAATGAGTTGTAAGGGAGAAAAGGGAATCAGCCACTTCAGCAAGGGCTCACAAAGAACACGGGGTTGAGGGCTTCCCTGCCATGAGCATTGTGCCCTTTGAAAAAAGCCCTGATTCTGTGGCTTTGGCACAAACCTGGGAGTTGCTGTTAGTACTTGGCTCATAAGCACAAATGGATCCATTTGGCTTTGTGTTGGGCAGGCTTCTTGCTTTAACTAGGAGCTGCAGATACAGCCTGCAAAGGCAGGGAAAAGGCAGTGCAGTGACAAGTAGAGCTTGGCCACGGCACTGGGGATGCCTTGGCCCCTGAAGTAGATGGGAACATTCTGTCTGACACCTAATGGGCATCTCCAGCATGAGTCAGTGATCCAGGGGCATGCTGCCAGGGAGCAGTAGCAAATTCTTGAGTGGGGCAGAGTGGGCCCTTGGCTGTCCACTAGTCAGTGTGGGGCAAGAGGGACAGAGGGCACCAGCAGCCAAGCATAATGGCTTGGCCAAAACCCACTTGATTTAGAAAGCCAGATGTCCAGGTTTTAGGTACTGGAGATCTGCAGCTCAGACTGTGAGATGGTTGGGTCTCAGGCTGGATTTTAGGTATTTGGGAGAGGAGTGAGTTACAAATTGTGGATCTGGGTTCAGGTTACAATTCTGCTCCCCAGGGCTATTCCAGGTGTTCAAGCACGAACTCTTGGACCAGGCCCATATCTAATTAGGCATGTTCTTTAAAAATGTTTTCCTTCCTCGGCTCCTGTTCTCTTGGCTTGTCTCCACTAGCCCTCTTTGCTGTACTAGAGCACAGTTTGCTGCGTATATTAATTGAACTGTTTACACACCTGGTTTCCTGCAAGAATAGACACCTAGCTCCTTCTTTTGAAAACTCTAGCCCAGAGGCTGTAAACAGGAATTGTGCTATGTCTGGAAAAGCTGAACTACTTCTTATCTGTACTCCCTCCGGCTGTGGGAGCAGCAGCTGCAGACATGGGTCAGTTGAGCATGGAAACCAGCTTGAGCACTCTTCCCACCAGTCCTGTTCTCACACCCAGCTCAGGTCCTCCAGCAGCTGAGGAGCCACATTCTTTGTAAGGTCGTTCCTTTTCACTGTGACGGTGACAGGAGGGACCCCACATGGTATTTGGGTCAGCTCAGATGTATATTTTGCCTCATGTATGAAAGCTAAGTGTGTAATTTTGGAGCAATGTTCTGTGCAAGACTGCTGATGGGACCTTTCCTCTCTTTTCATGGCTTTGCCTTCCAAGGTTAATTTCTGTCCAAGCTCCCCAAAAGCAGTGGTAGGTTCATCACTCCCTGTGCTCTTCAAGACATGGCTGAGAAACATCTTTTGTATGCCATTGTGTGGCTAAAAGAATGATTGTGGAAATAAAAATTGGTAATGCTTGTCTGGTGTGGAGCTCTTTGGGCTTAAAATGTATAAGTATAAACAAGTATCATTGCACAACTTTGATTTCAAGGTATAAGAGGAGGAGAAAGGCAACACAAAATTACTTGGCTGGCAGTTCAACTATTTCTGCTGTTGAGCCAGGTAGTATTGGAAAGCCCTATAGAACTTCTCAGATGATAAAACAGACCTTCAGACCCTGCTGAGTAGTCACCCTTCACACCAGTGTGCGCTCTACTGCCTTAAAATACACTGATCTTGTGGACATCTTATCAGCTTCTGAATCTCACTTTGCAGCTGTTATCTTACTGGGGTGACATTATGTTTTACTTTGCTGCTTCATTTCTTTGCTGAACATTACATAACTTCATCTGGAAGATACCAGCTAACCTTTATAAGGCCATGAGTTGGAAGGGTTGGTTGTACTGTACTGTACTGTTGGTTGTTCACAACCTATGGGATGTGATGCTGATGTGCTGGGCCTTGGTATCTTAAACTTTCTGTTCTTCTTGAGGTTTCTGAAGCACTGTTAGTGAAGGCCCCTGGAAGAGTCCCCCCTGGGTAGGCCCTTGGGAAGGGGCATGCAGATACCTGGGCTGGGAATAAGAAACAGGAAATCAGATTCACCTTAGGGCTAAATTTGCTATCCAAATTCCAGTCCAGGTAGGAATGGAAAGTGCTGCTGTTCCCAAAGCACTGGGCTCGACTTGGATTACTCCAACAAGCCCCTAAAGGGGACACAAAGTCATCTGGTGGGGAATGAAAAGAAGCATGAAATAGCTTTTGGGTGCTCATGCCGTAGGGAGCTCCAGCAACTCTGTCTGGGACCAGCACAACTCCTAATCACCCAGCAAGCAATGACTTTGTTGTTGAACTTTATGTTGGCGTTGATTCCTGCTTGGCTGCTGAGTGTTGGTTATATGCCATAAGCGTTACGAGCTGTAAGGGCTGGGAAATCTCAGCTCTGGAAAGAGGCCCAGAAGAATGAAGGTGGCAGATACTTTTGTCCAGGCTTGCATCAAAATCCTTTGTGCAGGAATAGGAGAGGGCTTATTCTATCACTCCAATTACTTTTACCTCCCATGTAATCATGCCCCTCTTCTGAAAATCAGAAAGCAGGGCTTTTGCTAGAAACCAGTGGCTAGCTAGATCCAGCGTGAAGCAGTATGGCCGTTCATGCTGCGCTCTGTACTCCTGCTAATAGTATCAAATCAAGCAGGAAATTATTTTTGGAGCAGCAAAGCATGTTGAAACGCAGCAGAAGGCAGTCGTTTGCGTAACCAGAGTTGTGGGAGAGCTGCCTCCCTTGTTGCCAAGCGCTTGACTTCCTAAACTGGTGAGAAACAGTTTCCTCCCTCCCGGCAGTGTGAGCAAATCCCCTTAGGGTTGGGAGGCTGGGCTTGGTCCAGCATCCATCCTGTAGCTCCTGCTTCAGTGCTCTGAAAGTCCAGGGACAGTTTTCTACAGGGGTCTGAATTACCTGGCTTTGACTCCTTAGATCACTGTTCAGCCCTCTCCTTAGAAACAAATAACCTGCAAAATAAAGAGGTTTGTTCAGACTTTCAAATGCACTTTGGTTACCTCCCAGCAGAGATCCACATCTGGCAAGTATCCCATGTTGGAAGTGAAACACTAGTTCTGCCTTATTCTGATCATCAATGCTGTGTTTTTACACCTTGGCTGGGTTTTCAGTGCCAGTTCAGTGCCTCAGTGGTACCTGCAGTGCTTGGACTGCTTCTGCAAGTATGTGTCCTGGCTCCTTTTCAATTTGGCTGTTTCAGCAGCTCCCAAGTGTCTAAGAGGGGCTTGATAAATTTTTTTGGGGATGGGTGAATATCTTGGCATGTTCCTGCTTTATGACTCTCTGGCAATACCATTTCTACCTTTGCTTTAGTACAAGCTGGTAGGGTCCAAACGCTGGCGTTGCCTCTTGGAGGGGGTTCCAGCTATATGTCAATGGATCTCATAGGCAAATTGTTTGTTGCCCTGAGATCTGCTTGGCTTTTATACCTTCATGCCAGAGCAGAAATAAATCCTTTCAGTCCTACAGTGAAACACTGTGCCCTGTGAAACAGCATTGTTAACATGGGTCATAGGATTGCGTTAGCCAGAAAGAATGAGATAAAGCCATGGCTGCAAAGACGGCAGTTGACCTGGTGCAGAGGGGGCTTAAATTCCTGCCCCCAAAATGTGATGTCTGCGCAGAAGGGAAGGACCAAACCAGTGCAGAGAAGTTTTGAAAGCTTCCATGAGGGTATAGAGCCTTTTCTGTTTGCAGTTTTATTATGTCATCCCTTGGTCATGCGAATGTCGCCCCAGAAGAAAGACTTTTTAACATTATTGCCTTGTTCTGGAAAAGTCTCTGCCTGATTATTCATGATCGCTGACTCCTTCAGCCATGTGCCACTTTCCTAAGGACTGTAGGGTGGAAAGAAATTCCCTGACGCAGTGAAAGGCAGGGATAAATCCAGTGTACCCAAACTGAGTCACTCTGAAGTATTTATGGCTTTCCAGTTTGGTAAAGTTATCATGCAGCCTGGTTATGGTTAGAAATGGTGTCTGTCCTTTGCCAGGTTAAAGTTTCTTACTGTTACATGAACGTACATCAGCAATAAAACCCCGGAGCTGGAATGATGAGCAGGGCAATTTCCATACTGTAGAAGTCTTGGTGCGGTATATGAAAAACGAACTCTTAAAAAAGCTGTTATTTCACTTTATAGTAACCTTTCAATATAAGCACTGATTGTTTCTGGGTGGTTTGGTAATACATGATGGGCCTTTTTATTTCTTCCTGCCCCATCTATGTCTAGGATTGCAGCTGTCAAATATTTCACTGTCTAGGGCTGTTTAGTGTCATGTGGTTTTAGTTGCAAATCCAATTATTCTTCCCTTGCCACTTAACTGTTCCCTATGGCATTGTTATGACCCGTCCTTTTGGGTATGCTTCATTTTGTTTGAGGAGAAGACAGGACGGGGTGGGTGCACCCTTGAAGACCTCTCAGGTCCATCCCAAGCATGTTCCCTTCCCTGCCTTTCCACAGTGTTTCTTTTTCTTTTTTGCCGCCCTAAACTGACCCTCTGTTGGCCTATGTCTTTTGTGCCTGAGTGAGGGGGTTAAAGGAAAGTGGTGGAAACCTGTTTGGTGGCTGCCTGAACTGGTCCCTCACTATTTGCCTGCTCCAAAGCTATGTTGTGGTCTTCAGCCCATATTTCTTGGGACCTAAACTGGAACGTTTATATATATGTAAAAGTTGTACCCCAGAAGGGAATCACATTTCCTGACAATAAAACAGTATCCATCCCATAAAATGAAGTCAGTATGAGCCTCAACAGCAAGTATTCCTGCAGTGCAAGGGAAGGAAGCGACTGCAGAGTTGGGGAGCAATATACTAAATTAATCTGTTTGAAACCATTAAGGTAAGTCCTATTTCCTCAGATGAATGCCATAGTTATGTCTGAAGCAGTGCTTCCCTCTCTCTGCTGATATTTTACCAAAGGGTAGCTGTAGGGAATGGTTTAATTTCTTTTGTCACCTTATCTCTGGGAACCACTTCAGTTCCATTTCAGTGACGTTCCTGCAAAGCATAAGACTAAAAAAGGGTTTATTGTCTCTTTGAACTGCCTTTCACTCTGAGGAATGAGGATATAATTGTAATGTAGGAAGGACAAACTGAACATGTTCAGGCTTGTCCTGCCTGATCTTTCCCTGTTTCTTTTCTCCCTCCCCTTTGCAGCTAGCACTCATGATTGGGATTTTCCAACTGATAGAGTCTTGGCTAGCCTAGGGGCTAATATGCTCTTAGCTAAACAAGCTCTCTGGACTGTTGGATATGTGATTTCTTTAGATGCCAGCCAAGACCAACATTTGTCACTTTATTTGTGTTTGCCACCAAAGCATCAGTCTCTCACTGTTTATGTGTATGGGATGAGTGCTGGGGGAGTCTTAGGCAGATGGCTTTTCATATTCCCTCCGGGATAATTTTTTCCACATGTTTAGTGATCTTCCGGTACTCTTTTCTCTCAGTCATGTCCGGATTTTACAAGAAATAGGTCTGTGGAAGAAATTAAAAGCAAATGTTAAACAGACTTAAAAAAAAAAAAATCCAAAAGAACATCCCTAAAGCCTTAAAATCTCATGATATTTTGCTTTTAGGTTATCTCATTATCAGTGTAGTTGAAATACAGAGTTTGTTGGCTGAATCTGTCAATAAGTTGTGCTTAGTTTGTGTCATTTAATAATAAAAAATGTCTAAGTCTGGTTTAACTACTGTCTGTTATCTGATATTTTACTGAAGAGCAATGAATTTTAAGTCCTTTCCTGCTGCTAATCCATATCTCCACTCTATGACTGGGTTCTTTGTACTGGGTGATGCTATTTTGATGGGGATTGGCAGCCATCATATCTACATTGCTGATGTTGGGCCTGATCCTGTAAACCATTTTTAGCGCTTACTGACTTTGCATCTTTTCCATGATGTCTCCAGTTGATTGTCTCCAACCCCTTTTCCATGATGCTTCTGGTGCAGGCAGAATTGCAGCATTTCTCAATAATTCCTCAGGATCTGAGTGGCTTGTTTTATTTTGACCCTGTGGGTTTTGCTCAGTCCTTCCTCAGACAAGTTTCCACTGACTCAAATTCGTGCTTTAATTGAGTCAGGACTCCAGTGTACGTTTCTGGGGGAGCTGGTTCCTATTGAGCTGGGCCAGTCAACACTGGTATGCAGTGGCAAGGCTCCTTGGGAGGAATTCTTGAAATGGTAATAGGGATGACACACACTTCCAAAACCTGCATATGTGTCCTTCTCTCATCAACAGTGCTGTAATATGCATTGCTGGTGTTGCGCTGGCAGGATGTTGCAAGATGCAGCAAGTTTTGGGTTCTCATTGTATTGGTGGTGTGGCTGGGGCAACAGAAAAGACTTTTGGGAAATCCAGAGAGAAGGAAGAGGAGAGAAAAAGTATGGTCCGCTGGTCTGAGCACTAAATGTGGCATGTGAAGCACCTGATTTTTAAGGCTCTTCTTCCACCATGATCTTTATGGTACCTTACTGGGGCACTTACATTTCTGTGCTTCATTTCTGTGTGAGTACATATGGGGCATTTGTTAACACCGCCACCCACAGGCATGTTATAAATCATAGTTTTGCCCTGTTGAAGGTAAAGATTTGTGTGTTTTCATTTCACTTCTTCACTAGTGCACTGAAAAGAGAAAAAACAATCACATACTAGTAACTTCAAAAGGTAAATAATTTCCTCATCAGCCAGTTTGTCTGTTGATGTGGACCTGTTTGGTGTGCTGAAAGCAGCCAGCTTCTGCAAGGATATCCAGGATATCACAAGTGCTAGTCTAAAAACATTGTCACTGTCAGCAAGGAACATGGCCATTGCTGCCTTGAGTTACCTGGTTGTAGCATCTAAAATACAGGTGCTCCCTAAGATCCCTGCCAAAGTGTGTGGCCTCTGGCTCTTGCAATACCAGATGGCTTGAAATGTAAATCTCCTAGGCACAGCAAACTCCAAGCATGCAGCGGGCCAGCACTTTGCTCACTGGAGTTACAGAAATGTATAATTGAGGTTTCCAAATTCTTGGTTTGGATACAGCTCCTGCTCTGCAGACAGTGCTCACACATTGCTCACCCCAATTTGTTTCCAGCTGCTAATTTTCAATTAAACGCAACTGAAAATAGAGTAAACACTCTGCTCTCAATTTTCCATGCAAGTCTGTCAGGTAGCTTGCAGTTGCTGTGCTCCATTGGTGGTGAATGTAGCAGGCTTCTGCTGTAAGCGTGTGGCTGGGTGGAGAGGCTGCCCATGAGGCTGCCTAAGATGTGGTTCCCACCATGCGCTCCTGTAAATACCAGTTCAGCATAATGCAGCTGATGCTAACTGACATCCCTGTGGGTGGTCCCAGTATTGGGGCCAAGATGAAATGTGGTGAGAACAAGGAGCAAAGCGCTGTTTCTTCCTAAGGGGAGTGCCTTCAGCTGAGAGCAAAGGTGTGTTAGGCAGAGCTCAAAATGCAACTATTTCACTAAGTCCTGATGTTCTTATTCAGGGCTTTGGCAATGCTGGAATCCACTGAGATACGCAAGGTGAGCAGAAGACCTGCAATTAATTGGTATTAAGTGTATTATGTCTGTTTTCAATTCATTGCTCAAAAAAAGTGCAAGCATCTTCAGTTAATATTGAATGTGCTTTTTAACCCAAATAAATTATATTCTACTGTACTTAACAAAGTAGTTGAAAATGCATCTTTCAGTGCAAAGTTTCTTAGCTGTTCCTTGCCTAGTGTTTGTCCTACAAAATGGTATAGGGGAGAAAACTACTGCAGTTTGCAAACATGCAACACAGAGCAACCTATTTTCTGAATATATTTAACATGCAGAAACCATTGTCATTATGGGATGAGGGAAATAATATATTTAATTGGGGGAGTTCAGTAAATACAGTAAGTGAGACTGCTCCAGGTTTGAGCATATGAAGCCTGTCCAAGCAAGTAAACTGTGCACCTTTAATTATCGAAATGGAATGACTCACTCTTCTCGTGCAGATGCCTCCTTCTGGGGTCAAACTCTTCATGAAGTCAAATCAGCTATACCACAGCCCTCAGGCTCTGTCTTTGCTGGAGAAAGGGTTGTTTTCAAGAGGCCTGTTGTGCAACCGAAGAGTGGGATGCTGGAAAGTCTTCCCCCTGACGTGTGAAATGTTTTATTTGTGACTTTGGGGTATCAGCATTTCAACATTGCTTCCCCTACAAAATTAGCCCTAATGTGTCCATTTCATTAGAAGGTCTTACTAGACAAAAGGTGCTGGAGCCCTTGATACAGCATGGCAAGATTTTTCACACCTCAAGGTAGGAGGTGTTAGCTGCCACTACTCATTCCAAGGCAAGATTAGTCCATGCCGTACCTCTGGTAGGATGCTGGTACAGTTACTTACCACAAGGTAAAGAGGTAACTTGTTTTGCCAGGGATTATGTAGCTTAAAAATATTATTAACATGAATGAGGTCCTGGTAAGAGATGAAATTTAAGTGTCAGACTTGGCTAGTCAATGACTTTGCTATCTAGCTTGTCAGCCTTTGGGTGTGGACTGTGGAGGGAGCCTTTCCTTTTGCATGACACAGGGATTGAACTGTTGGATCATTGCATTAGCCTCACTGGTGCCCTGCTTGCAAAAGGGCCTGGCAGCTTGAGTCCTTTTGTGGGCTGATGCTGGGACACCTCCAAGCACTGGCAAAATAGGTAGTTGCCTGTGGTATTGGGCTGTCTGCCCGTAGTCCCATTGTCTACTTGCCTGTGCCAAAATGGCAAGATGACATGCTCCTTGAGGAAAGCCAGAGAATCTGGTATCAGTGTCTTGTTTTGGGGAGGTGCAAGAGGTCCTCTTGGAAGTAGCATCACCGCCTGTCTCCCTAGCATCATCAAAGGCAGTGGTCCTGGCTTGCCAGAGCTCTCTTCATGCTTTCTTTCCTAGCCAAATCCTACCTCTTTCCCCTGCAGGAACTACCCAGACCCCACCCCTCCTCCTTGGGCAGCAAAATTTCAACTCTGCCCCCGCGTTGTTTTGAGCCAGCTCTGGGTGAGTGCATCACGATTGGTGAGACAATTCCAGACTATGCCAAACTTGCGGATACTCTAAAACCACTGCCGTGGGCCGAGACTTGGCCTGCTGGGAGCACAGCCCAGATTACAACAGTAAATCCTCAAGAGTTTCCTGCCCAGCTGAATCTTTTGGAGTCTGTAACACTGTAACCTCATAAAAGCTAGAAAAAGCTTGAACTCATTCAAAGATTATTTCACACCACCTACAGTATTCTATGAAGTCAGACATGCTGTAACATATGATTAACGATGCGTTTGGTGGTGAGTCACCAGGTAGTCTAGCAAGCACTGCTCACCTTCTAACCAGTCTGTGTGTGGGAGTCCTTACCCAGCGGCGCACCCAAACTGAGCATTTTAATAATTTGCCACATTCTGAGCTTAAAAAGAGCAGTTTTTGTTGCTTGATTAAAAAAAAAAATACTTAAAGGCTTTGTCACCGTTAGGGAGCAAACCTCCATCAAGAAGAAGGGGGAGATCCAGAAAATTATTATTACTTTGTGTGGCTTGAGTGTCCAGGAATGTCTGGGTAAATCCATGTTTTAGTGATGGGAGGTTGCACATTTGTGTTGCATTAAACAGTCAATTGATAAGATAGATGAGCATCTCTTGACCCAAAACATAGCACTACCCTTTCCTAACTGAGCATCCCAGCACAAATTGAGAGTTGTAGTTATTCTTGTTACCGGAAATGTTCAAGGATTGTAGAAGAAAGCGCATCATTTTCCAGAGAATGAACAAAAAAGTGTCTGTCTGGTTTGTGAAATGGTGGTGAGAGACACAGTTTTGGTTCAGGCTGCAAAGAAGGAAATAGCTCTTGCATCCCCAACATGATCTGATATCCTTCATAGTAAGAAGCCTAGGGAAAAGAAAGAGTGTGACAAAGTTGCACAATCCTTCACCAATTACTTTTCCAGCCTCTCAGCTCAGGCGATTTCCTGACATGAATGAATGTGGTTCCTGACTCCTTAATAACCTTCAGTGGATCATTCTTCCAAGTGCTTGTCTAGCCTCTCCTTGTGACTGTCTAAACCTTCTGCTTCCACAACACCAGTAGCTACAAACTCCACTGACCTTCTACATGCTGTGGGCATAATTAGGCCTTCCTCTTCATTTGAAGCAGTCCCTGCCAGCTTTGTTCAGTGCTTTCCAGTCCTTGTGGTGGAAATGACCATGTCAGTCACTTCCCAGCCCCCTGCTCCAACTCCTTTACAAACGTGAACCTTTATTAGATGTCACTTGGCTGTCAGCCTCCTCAGGCATAAAACCTGACATCATGAATTGTCCTCACTGCTGTCCTCTTAGCCTGTCCCATTTCTTAGATACCTTTTCTTGGAGAGGGGACCAGGTCTGCATGCACTTTTCAAAGTACTGCTGAACCAGGAGTTTACAGTAGTCTAATGAGGTTCTCTGTTCACTTGCTGTTTCTTTCATAGTAATCCCTCATGTTTAGTTAGCTGAGCACTGAGCCAATGATTTTGGATTTTGTGGAATAGTCTATGATAGTTTAAAGGTCTTACTCCTGAGTAACGATGAGCAGTTCATAAACCATCATTTCATATGTGAATTTAAGACTTCTTTTCCCTTCAGGCATCACTTAAAATTTAATTTCCACTGACTTTCAGCTGCCACATTATTGCCTAATCCTTCAGCCCTATGAGGGCCTTGTGCAGTGACTGTTCTTTTCCCTAGTACTTTTTTTAGTTGCATGTCCTCAGCAAACTTTCTTACCTCACTGCTGCTTCAGATTGTTCACAGATAGATTGAACAGCACATGTCCTGGCCTCACCATTGGGATGCCTCTGTTGTGAGAACTGACCACTTACACCTACTTTCTGATACCTATCTTGACCTGCCACAGCTCATCCAGTATTAGTGCTGCTGGGATCAAAGCCAAATGTTGCAAGCCCCTGTTCAGGGAGTGCAGCTCATACCTGGTCCTTGTCTAGACTTCTCCATTTCTAGACATACAAGGTGATACCATGGAGCATGAGGCAAACAACGCCTTTGCCAGCCAGCTGGCTAAAATCTTTTGGGGAGTGTAGCTTATTGCCCCATTTGTTATAGATGTGTTAAATGTGCATGTGTTTGATGCCAGTGGGGCTGTATACACCATGCAGTAGTAAAAAGTGGCAATCACACAAATAAGTGCAAGCTTTGAATTAGCGAAGTGCAGTATTATTGAAATGGGGTGTTTTGTCAGAAAAGAGCATACGAGAATAAATGATACTTGAAATCACTGGTGGATTATGGGCAAAGCATGCAAATCCGCCCACATCTAATTGAGGCGTAACTGATATGCCTCTTCCGGCAATTAGCCGAGTTCCTTGGAAGAGCACTGTGTTGGATCAGGCAGCAGGATGGGCTGGCGTAGGCAGCCTGCTCCAGCTGCCTGGGAATTATCATCCTGCCGCAACCATTCCCTTCTCACCCCGGCAGCAGCATCTGCTGTGATTGAGCTGAGGCTGCAGCAGGGGCCAGTTAGTTTGAGCTGCTTTTCATTGATGAGATTTTTCTCTGTGGCAGGCACTCGTGGGGTCAGACAGCTTTGTTGCTGCAGAGTCCATGATAGACAACCAGCCTCATACATTCACACAGAGCACTGCTTACACAGGGAGCTCTGCCAAAGGAGGATTTTCCCTATGGAAGAAGTCCAAGTGTTTCTCTTCAGTGCCCAGCACTGACTTAAAGTGGTTTTTTCTGCAAGGTTGGGTGTCAGGTTCCACCAGCAACCCTCCTTGTGCTCAGTCAGTGATATACGCAGGAGAGAAAGTTAAGCCACAGGTAACTCAAATTACTTTGGGGATGCCTGTAAACTCCTGGCCCTGTCCCACATCTGGTGTTGTCAGCACAGAACAGCTCTGACATGCTTCTTCCATTGCACGCCTGGCTTTTTGCACTGCTAATGCACCAGTTCCAGTCACTAACCTCCCTTCCTCGCCCAGTTCTGACAGAAACGGGTGATGTAAGATGCCCGTACCTTCCTCTTCGTCTTTTTTCCTTTTCCCGCCACCCAATTTTTCCAGATGTTGCTGCCTCTACACTTCTCTGTGCGTGACTCATTCTCACCCTTTGAGGGGCTCTGTGGAAGGTGTGGACACAAAGTCTCATCATCTCATTGGTGTCAAGTTCACTGGAGTAAGTAACAGCCTTCTGCTCTCCCCAGAGCAGCAGCAGCCAACTTCTGCCGCTCCTCATCTAAAACATGTGGCAAAGAGGGCACCTGGTCATGCTTTCCAGTTGCATCACAGCAGTGAACTCCCTCCTTTTCCTGCTACCATATGGGTGGTGTTCGGTGTCTGTTCAGGTTTTATGTTCTGTCTCTAGAGAAATCCCAGACTCACAGTGAAATAATGGAAAAACTGCAACCAAAGGAGTCCCACTGAGGGGCTACAATGAAATATGTGTGATTTATCTTTGGTGATTTGTCCTGCCTTGTGAAGTACCTTCTACCTGACCATGAGGAAGCAAGGAAGAAAGGCACCTTTCTCTGGCACATGTCACTTGGATGTGGCATTTGTTCCCACCTGGGATTTAACACTCCTTCACCTGACATTAACCTGCACTCTTTGCTTCATGTATTTTCACATGAGCATTTGCTTAGATAGGACACCTAGGGGAAAAGATTCATGCCACATTTATTCATGCCTTTGTGATGTTTTCTTTTTTTTTCCACAAGGACAGGAAATAGGAACAGTGGAGAGGAAGGTTTGAGGCTTTTTTTGTTTTCTTCTCAAAAGGCACTGATAATGTGATGTGTGGTACTGGCTGCCCGTCACTGGTAGGGCTGCTTTGAGCACCCGGCTATCTGGGTTTGTGTTACTGTGCAGTTTGTCACCCTGGGCTGTGGAAGCTGGACTGTCTCTGTATATTTTCATGAATATTCTAGGAAATGTGGATTTTTTTCAGGCCCAATTCATTTTTGATTGAGTTTTTTGTGGCTTTGTTTCTTTAAGAAGCTTTGGGGAAATTTTGTGCTTGCTTCTGTAGTCTTCAGGAGGGATCTCAACAACATAGCCCAGAGCACAGTGGGTCAAAGATGAAATGTTTTTAGCAAGCATTGTAGTAGTAAAACAGAGTTCCTTGAATGAAACCATCACTAATTTACAGTAAGCTGTGTACAAAGTTTATGTTAGTTACCAGGAGCAACACAGTGACTGCTACTCACCTCCTTATGGACCTAAAGCTGTTTACTGGAGAGCATGGTTTGGTGTCATGGTTTCACTTGAACTTTAATTTTTCCACCTCAGTTTTTTGCTTTTCTTTTCTTTTTAACATACCAGCTATTTTTCACCCATAGCCACTCTTCTAAGTGTGTGAGTAGATGAGTGGATGAGTGGATAGTGTGACTGGGCTGCAATCAAAGAAATATTTTGAGAGTCCTTTCAGAGCTCTTTCAGGAATCTGGGCTGACTATGAATGCCGGCTTTATGCAGCACTGTTTTGAAGTAGGAGTGAGTCACTAAAAAACAATTTGTGCTCTCTCCATGTTCAACTTTGACTTTATTAAGAAAAAGAGAAAGAAAACAAACACAGTCCCATTCACTGCCGAAATACACATTGATCCTTTAATCCTCAGGGAATCGTTTGGAACTGCTTCCTCCTCAAAAGAATTACTGTATTGATGCAACATTTAACTGTGCAATTACACATGCATGTTTTTTTCCTGGGCTTTGCAGAGCAGCATTCTGTGGCTGGAATGCTAATCGGAAAGCAATTGATAGTGGTACATACAGCCTGAATGCAGTCCCCCCCAGGTACCTTTGAGGGTCTGTCCCAGCCTTTTCAGGCAGGAAACCAAAGGTGGGAATTACAGCCCAGCAAGGTCAGAGCAAAAACTGAAATCTGGGCTGGAGCCCAATGCTGTATCCCATGTTGGTTTGTTGTAGCCTTCCTTGGTGGAAGTGGGAGACTCTGGTACCCCTACTTCCTTGGCACTGCCTGGAGGCTGTAGATGGCAGATGCCAGCAGGTAGGTACTCTGTTCAAATCTGTGAGCTGAAAATATTACTGCCTGAAAATGCCTGGTCAGTGGGCTTGCTCGTGCTCCTGCACCACTGCCTGATCTCTGCATGGTGCTATCCCATGCCTCTGTGGGATTGAAATTTTCATGGAGGTTTTGCAGAAAGCATTACTTCAAAGCTACTGGGAAGTGCTTTGCACATATGTTTGTACATACATCTGTATGTATGTACACCCACACATACTTGTTTGGCCAGGCTCTGCTTTCCAAGTGCTACATTTTGCTGTAAACTTTGCCAGATTTTTCTGATGCTTCACATGTGCCGCCTCTGATTTCAGGGGCATGTGACACTTAGGGCAGAGCCACAGAAAAGTCATTTCCAGGAATTGGGGAACCTTTGGGAGCCCCTCACCTGTGTTACTGTGTTATGGCTTGATTCAGAAGCTGAACCCTGATTGCACTTGTTTGCTTCATACTGTTTGACCCTGATGAGAGTGGGTTGCAGAGTGACATAGAGCGTGTCCTTGCTTCCCCTTACCTGAAAAGCATGGTGTGCATTGCTATTTACAGTTTCCTGCAAGTAAACATAGAGACTGGCTGGAAGAAATGCAGTCATTCTCCAGCTTGCTTTGAATGCTAGTATTTAATTTGGATTTAATTGGCTTACCATGACATTACTATTAACAGCTTTATCATCAGTCCTTCTTTCCCACCAGCATTAAAGATGGAGTTTCCAGATGGGTAATCCCAGCTGTCAGCCACTTGTCCCTTATCCACAGCCACAGGCTATCACATGAGCCTTTTACCTGGTCCTGTGGCAAGCATGCCCTGGGCTGGACATCCCACTTCTTGAAACCCTTTAAAGCTCTTCTAAAGGATGCTTTTAATGCATCCACCAAACTTGCCTAATGGCCTCAGGAAAACTAAAAGGAGAGGCTTTTGTTATGTCATTAAGCAGTGTTTGGCTGATGTTACATGCTCCTGGCCTATAGGTTCCTCTGCTCATGTTTTCTTCCTATTTTTCTAAAAGCTTTAGGTTGGGGCAAGTTGCAGCTGCTCCTGTTGGCAGAAACTAACAAAAAGTAGTCCTCCCCTGATTTCAAGTGTTTACTCCCTGCAGCTGATTGCTTTACACCCTCCTGGCAGCAGGACCTTAGGGCATGTCAGTCCCATGTAGGACAGGACAATGCATTTTGTTCCTGCCTTTCATGGCAAGGCTGACAACACACAAACAGCAGGCAACTGTGGTCTTAGCTGAGAACCTGAGGGGAGCTTTGCTAGCAGAAAACCCCAAGGGAGAGCAAGGAAGGCTGCTAACAAAAAGTCAGCAAGGGACTCTCTCTCTAGATGCAAGAGAAACAAAGGAAATGTGCTGAAGTATGCAGATAAAGTTATTCAAGTTATTTTGACCATAAAGCCCAGGACAGTAAGGGCTCTTAACCTCTATTAATCAGCAAGAAGCTGGAAGAGGCTGCACAATAATTTCAGCTGCCAAAGCTGCTGCGCCCTTTTGCTCCCTTTAATTTAATTGTATTAGTCCTGCCCGCATCCTTTGTTCTTCTGCTCCACTCAGGAAATCTGCTGCTGGTTTTGGCATGGCTCACTCTGGCTTCACATGGCTGCTTTGTGGACAGCCAGGAGGGACAAGAGGGAGGGCAGGAAGGGAAAGAAGCTGGGAAAAGGTCCTGTGGGAGCAACCTGCTTAATGTGCCTTGTTTTATTTCATAATTACACCACGTCCCTTCCTGGCAAAACTTCCTCATGGTCAGCCAGAGAGGTAAAATTGAATGCAGAAGGGCTCACACTGGTATCAGCAGAGATGAGATTTCATGTTTAAATCTTTTAAAAAAGAAGAAAAAAACAAGTGCGCCCACAAGACAGGTCTTGCACAGCAGGAGTTGTCAACCCAGCGATCATTCTTACCCCAGCCTTTGGCTCCGCTGAGGGGTTGAGGTGTCTCAACTTTAGTTTTGCTGTTCTGTTTTGTATCACCTGTTCCTCATCAGACCAGTAAGAAATAAGAGCAACAGTTTAGCCCCAGGTCCTGCACTTGCTTAGAAGGTAGAAAATGGTCCAGCAAGCAAAGCAGAGGGATTATCAGCGCTAACCTCCAGCTGTTTTCTCTGCTGGTGGCAATAGCATCACTGTTCCCCTCCCCAGAACACTGTTTCTTGGGGCTGTGGTGTGGTACAAATCCTTCCCTGCCCTCCTGCTTGCTGGACCTCTCCAAACCACTACCACCTCTATCCCACCCACTTCTGCAGGGCTGCAGCTACCCTCCCAATGGCATCCGAAGGTGTGGGTAGAGTTTTCCATGTCAGTGGCAGTGACGTGGAGCAGCTCTAGCTGAGGATTCAGCATCATCATTGTAACTTCACCAGTTTCTCCACCAAATGCATTGGCCTCTGTTGCGGTTTGCTCCGGGGATAAGGGTTACCAGAGGTAGGGTGAGGGTTACCCGTAGTGATGAAGAGTGCAGAGGGTGGTGGCAGAGCAGTTAGTTGACTCAATATGAGTGATAGAACAAACTCAATTTATTCCCCTACAAACCCGAATTTATACACTGTAACAAACACCTTTGTTGTCCACACTCTATCTTTACTTATCACTGATTAATGGCTGCTGTCCATGGCCATAAGTCCAATTGTTAATTGGATAGTTCTTTCTCATCGCTTCTCAGATTCCAAGGTTAGCTCTCAGGATGTTCTGCAGGTGTTCAACTCCCTTCATCTCTTCTCTATCTCTCAAGACATTCCACAGACGTACAGCTCCCTTCGTCTCTCCTCTCTCAGGATCCTGCAATTATTCAGGACTTTCCAGCCTGCCCAAGGACAGCTTATTTACAGCTTGTTCTTAACTCTTCTC